>MU619806.1:0-117648 GCA_025201785.1 Xylaria longipes
TAAAAAACTTTATAATAATATATTTTAAAATAATTAAATAAATATTATATTATTTATATAATATTATTAATTTAAAACTATATTATTAAAAAAAACTATAAAACTTTATAAACTAAACTAATATTAATTAAGCTAGTAATATTTAAATTAAATATTTAACTATAAAATATATTTTTAATATAAATAATATTATTATTAATTAAAGCGTTAAAAAATAATAAAACATTATTTTATTTTCTTATAAATTAAAGCTTATAAAATAAACTTTAACAATTAAAAAACTTATATAGCTTTAAAAATTTTTATTTAAACTAAATATTATAAAAGAAAATATTATTATTATTATTATTTATAAAAATAATTAAAAAATTATAACTATAGTTAAAAATATATAGTTTTATAATAAAATAAAATATATTTTAATTTAATAAACTTTTTATAAAAAAATAATTTAATAAAAAAATATTAATTTTTAATAAATTTTTATATTTAAATAAATAACTAATAAACTTATTAAAATATTTTTATAAAATAAATTTATTATTTTAAAAAATATTTTAAACTTTTAACTATTATTATATTTAATGTTTTTTATAAAAATAAAGCTTTTAATTAAAGTTTTATTTATATATTAATTAAAGGATAAAAAAATAAAAAAATATTTATAATTAAAATTATATAAGTAAATATTTTTATATGCATAAAAAGTTAATTATATAATTAAAAGTGGGCTTTATAAAAGCTATTTATTAAAGTTAACTAGCTAGCCTATAACTACTATAATATAAATAAAAAAATTAATTAAGTTTACGTTTTATAAAATATTTCTTTTTTTTTATTATATAAAACTTTTTTAAAAGTTTATAATTATTTTATATAAAGTTTTTATTTTTTATAACGTTTTATTTTAAAAAACTTTTTTAAATATTATAATTTAATTAATTAATTTTTAAAAAATATTATTTATTTATATATTATTAAAATTTTTATTTTTTAATAATTTTAATATTATTATTTATAATAATTTTAACTATTATTATTAAATATTTTATAAAAAGTTATTTTATAAATAATTTTTATTAATATTAAAATTATTATTTTAATTATTATTTATTATTATATTTAATATCCTTTATAAAAATAAAGCTTTTAGTTAAAATTTTATTTATATATTAATTAAAAAATAAAAAAAAATAAAAATATTTATAATAAAAATTATATAAATAAATATTTTTATATATATAAATAATTAATTATATAACTAAAAGTAAGCCCTATAAGGGCTACTTATTAAAATTAGCCAGCTAGCTTATAACTACCCTTTTTTAAAAAAAATCTTGCCCTGAAATTTAAACCTAGTACTTATAAAAAAATTATTTTTTAATAAAAAAAAAAATTACTTTAAATATTTACTCCTTAGCTATTATACTACAAGCTTTTATTCTATAAAAATATTTTAAAATATTTTTATAATTTAATAAATATTGCTTTTTTAATCATGCTTTTTATTTAACTTTTTACTTTTTGTTTTTTCGATTAATAAAATACCTTTTTTTTAAACACTTTTTTTAATATATCGTTATTTAAATATATATTTTTAAACTTATCCTTTTTAGCAGCTTTTAGCTATTTTTTTAATTTTTTTAACAGTTTTATAAATTTAAAATTATTTATAAAATACTATTACTTATTAAATTCTTAGCCTTTTTAGTTAATTTAATATTATAATATTTTTTTATAATATATATAAAAAATTTATATATATTTAACTTTTTATTTAAGTTTATTAATATTTAAAAATATAAATTTACTTTTTAAATATTCAGCTTTTTATTTTAATAATAAATTATTTAAATATTTTTATAAATAATTAATATAATAAAAATTAAAAGCAAGTTAGTTTAAAAGTATTTTAAAATAAAAAGTTATAAATATTATTTATTTAATTATTTTAAAATATTATTAAATTATTAAATAGTTTAGCTTATTAAAAAGTTTATTAATAGCTTAAATTTAACGCTTTTTTATAATAAATATATAATTATTAAAATTAAAATTAAATTTTTATTAATATTAATTCTTTTTTTAAATTATTTTATCCTAAGTTTATTTTAAAATAATTCGTGTTATTTTTATATATTTTTTAATAATTTAAACTATTTTTTATATTTTTTTATAAATTAATTGTTTTTTAGCTAATAATTTAATAATATTTATAGTATAACTTAGTTAGTTATAATATATAAATATTAAAAAATTAAATAAAACTTTATAAAATTAAAAACTTATAAACTTATATAATAATAAAACCGCTATAAAGTTTATTATTAATAATACTTTAGCTTAATTATTTTAATAATAATTATAAAATAATTATAATTTTTAATTAAAATATTTAATTATAATTTTAATTTATTTTATTAATTTATAATATTTTAAAAAACAAAAATTTTATTTAATATTAAATATTTTTACTAGTTTATTTATAAAAACTAAAATAAATTATAATCTTTAATTAAAATTAATTTTTTTTAATAATTTATAAATATAAAAAAAACTTTTATAATATAATTAAATAATATCCTAAACAATTATTAATTTATTATAAAATATTAACTATAAAAGCTTATTTAATTAATTTATAATAATAAATATTAAATCTTAATATTTTTTATTAATAGCTATTTTTTTAAAATTTATAACTAAATATTTAAAAAAATATAATAAAATTAATATTAGCTATAATAATTTTAAAATTTAATTTTAAAAACCTTTAACTAATTAATATATAAAATAGTTAAATATATACTAATTATACTTTATAGCTAAGCCTAGCTATTAGTATTAAATAGCTATAAACTATTAAATTTTTTTTTATCTTAAATAAGCTATATTTATTTAACTATATACTTTTTTTATAATTTAAATATATAAATAGTTTATTTTTAGTACTATTAAATATTCTTTATATATTATTAATTTTTTGTTTAAAGCTTAGTTTTTATTTTAGCTTTTTTAAACTTTAACTTTATAAAGCTCTAGCTTTAAAGATTATTGGTTTTATTAAAAAACTTCGTTTATTAATAATACTTTTTTTAATAAAGCGTTAATTTTTAATAATATATTAAAGCTATAAATTATTAAAATTTTATTAATAAAAAAAAAACCCAGCTTGTTTACTACTTAAAATAATATTATATAACGTTAACTTTTTAACTTATTTTTTTAAATTTAAATATTTTTTTATTTTTTTAATATAATATTTACTGCTATATTTTCTATCTTAAAATAATAAATAATTAAAAAATTATACTATACTATAAATTTAAACTATTTTGTTTAATAAAAATTTAATTTTTATTTTATAGTAAAATATTTTAATACTTTATAATTAATAATAATTAAAAATAATTATTTTTTTTATATATTAATTAATTTTAGTTTTTAATATTTTAAAGCTTTTATTACTGTTAATATTTTTTTATTATAAATATTATAATTTAATTTAATATTATATAATATTTTAAAATAAAATATTATTAAATACTATTAGCTATTATTTCCCCGCTAAAACAAACATTTAATAACAACTTTATTAAATATATTTATTTTAACCTGTATTTTTTTATTATAATTAAAATATATTAAAATAAAAACATTAATTAATTATTTTTTTAGCTTATTAAACACTTTTTAATATATTTTTATTTATTTAAATATAGTATTTTTTTTAATCGTTTAAAATAAAGGTTTTGCTATATAGCTATATTTTAAAATAAAACGTTAATAAAAGTTATAAAAACTAATAAAAAATTATACCTTTTTTATAAAAATTAATACTATTTAATTTTATATAACAGCTATTTTATTAAAATTAACTTTAATTTTATTACGTCCTATAATAAAACTTAAATACTTTATTTTTATTATATAAAATTTACATTTTTTTATATTAGCTTAAAGGCTTACTTCCTGTAGTTATTTTAGCACTTTTTTTATATAAATTTTATACTTTTTTAAATTATTAAAAAAAAAAAAAATATTATTAATATATACGCTATAAAAATTATTTAAATAATTAAATAATATATTATTAATATACCTTTAAAAAATTATTAGTTTATAAAATAACTTAAACAATAACACTTTATATTTAAATAATTTATATTTAATTTTAAAAATAATAAAATTTTTATTATTAAAATATATATAAATTTTATAAAAAGCTTACTATATATTAATTTTTATAAAAACCTATACTTTAATAATATAAACTAATATTTTATTTATTAATAATATAAAATAATAATTCTTTTTTATTAATATATGAATTTTTTAATAATTTATATAAAATTATAAACCTTTATTAAGTTTAAAAATAAATAAAATAAATATAATAAAAAATATATTACTTAACTATATAAACCTTTTTTTTAAATTATTTATAATATATTTTTATATAACTTTTAGTTTATTTAACAATATATAATATAATAAATTATTTAAAATATTTTTTTATATTTTTTTAAATAAAAGTTTAATTTAATAATTTATAAACTAGTTAAAAAACAAAATATTTAAATTTATTTTATTAAACATCTTTAATAATAAATAATACTCCTTTAATACTAGCTTTTATACTTTTTGCTTTAATTTTTTTTTTCTTTTATTAAAAAATATTTCGTTTTTTTACTTATATTAAATAATAATATTAAGCTTGTTTATATTTATAATATAAACTAATATTTTATATTGTTATACTATATATAAAAAAAACACTATATTAATAATTATAATATTTATAATTAAATAATATTTATATTATTCTATAATATTTTTTTATAACTAATATAAGCTTTATATATTATATTTTTACTCCTTTTTTAATAAAAATATAAATATTTTTTTTAAAAGTTAGTTAAAAATAATATATTTTTTATTACTAATTATTAGTTTATATTTTTTAACTCTTTTTATTATTAATTTATTTATTTAATATATTTTAATAATTAAAAAAATTAAAAAAAACATATCACTTTTATTAATACAAGCTTTATTATTAATATAATAAGTTTTTTTACTTTATATAAAAAAGTTAAAGTTGCGCTTAGTTTAATAAAATTAATAATATATTTAAAATAATATTTATACGCTTTATATTTATTAATTTTTTTACGCTACTTTTAAGTTTAAATAATAAAAAACTTAATAAAAAAATATAATTCTACTAATATATATTAAGTAATATATTATATATTTTATAAAAAATTCTTTTAATAATAAACTTATATTTTATTTATATTATAATTAAAAATATATTTTTAAATATTTAGCTTTAAAGCTTAAAATTTATTAATAAAATTTAATTAATATTTTACTATAACTTAAAATTATATTTTAAAATAGCTTGTTTATAAAAATAATTTATAATTATAACTTTTAATTAAGTTATTATACCTTTAACTATATTAATATTTATAAAAAAATATTTATTTATTTTTATATTAATAAAACATTTATATATAATTAATATTTATTTATTTAATATTAAAATATATAATATAAAAAATAGTTTTTCTTTTAAAAATAAAATTAAAAAATCTTTTATATTATTAACTTTTATACTTATTAATAAATTTTTTAAAAAAAAATCTATAGTTCTTAAAGTTAAACTTTTTTTAAATTAACTAGAACTAACTCCTTTTTATTAATATTATTACTATTATTATTATAATAAATATATAAAATAATAAAATAAATATCTCGGTCCGTCGTTTTAACAAGCTTAGCTTTATTAAAATAATTTTTATTTTAATAGCTATATTTTTAATAATTAAAATATTTACCCTTTTTAAAAAAACCTTTTATTTTATTAAAATTAAATTAAATATATACTTTACCCTAGCTAAAAAGCTTATTAGCTAATATATTAACACTTAAACCGTTTATTTAAAACTTATTGTTTTTATTTTATCCTTAGCCGCTATAACCGCTACTTTAATTTTTACTAGTTATTAATACTTATTACCGTTTACTTTTAATATTTAATTTTTTTAAATTATAAACAGTTTATTTAATATATAAAACTAAAATTTTAAAATTATAAATCTTATTAAAATATTTATTTATTATTAAGTTTTTTAATTAAATAAAAAACCGTATATAAAACTTTTTTTTTATAAATCCTTAATTAATATATATTTACTTATAAATTAAATAAATTTATTTTTAAAAGCTTAAAAATTAATAAAAAAATTTTATTTTATTTTATTTTATTTTTAACAGCTTTTTTTTTTTTATTAAAGTTTATATACTATTTTTTTAAATATTTTATTATAGCTATAAACATTTTAAACCTTTTAAAATAAAATTTTTTTAAATATAATAATAAATTATTAGCTGTTGTTTTACTTAAATAAAACTTTACGTTTATTATTTTAATAAAATTATTAATAAATTAATTATTATTATTTTTTAATTAATTAATTTAAGCGTAGCATTAAATTTTAAAAATAATTTTATTTAACGTTAAGTTATTATAAAAAATAATAATATTAACTTTTATTAACTTTTTTAATTAGCTTTTATTACTAGCTACTATAAAAAATATAGTTTTTTAGTTTTAAAATATTAAATTAATAATAAACTAATTAAACTTATTTAACTTTTATTATTTTTTAACTAGTTTTTATTTTTTTTATTTTTTTTTAGTTTATAATTTAATAATTTATTTTCCGAAAATTTCCTACTATTTTTTTAACAGCTAAATATATTTTTATTTTTTAATATATACTTATTTAACAACATTTATAAAATTATTAATATTAATAGTTTAATTTAAACTATATTAATAAAAGTTTTAAAATATTATATTAAATTTATAAACTAATAATATTTAAGCTTTTATTTTATAAAATAAAACTTTATAATTTATATTATAAATATTATTAAAAACTTTTTAATTTATTAAATTATTAAATTTATTAAAAATATTTTTTTTAATATTTATAATAGTTTTAAAATAAAAAATAAGTTTATTTAAATATACGCTTAAAATAACAAGTTTTTTAACTTTTTTTTATACTATTTTTTTAAATATATTTAAAATAATTATATTATAAGTTTTTTAAAACTTTTTATTTTAATTATAATTATATTTATATTTATTATAAATAAAAACAAGCTTTTTAAATATATTATAAAATTTTCCGGGTTTTTTTTTTTTTTTTTTTTTTTATAGTTTAAAAACTAATTAATAAAAATATTAAGCCTATAAAAAATTATTATTAAAACTTTTGTTCGAAAAAATTATATTTATTATATAAAAATAAATTAATTAAATTATTTAAATTAAAACTAATTTTTTTATATATAATCTTATACGCTATAACTACTATAAAATATATTATTTAAACATATTATATTAATAATAATATTATATTAAAAATTTTCGTTTTAGCGTTAATTTTATTAAAAATTAAACTAGGATTAAATAAAAATATTAGGTTTTTTTAGTCGGCTAGCTATAAAATAAACAACAGCGTATAAAATTAAAATATAAATTAAAATAAATTAAAATATTAAAATTAAATATAGTTAATCCTTTAATTATTATGTTTAATATTTTTTATAAAAATAAAGCTTTTAGTTAAAGTTTTATTTATATATTAATTAAAAAATAAAAAATAAAAAAAATATTTATAATAAAAATTATATAAATAAATATTTTTATATATATAAATAGCTAATTATATAATTAAAAGTAAGCCTTATAAGGGCTACTTATTAAAATTAACTAGCTAGCTTATAACTTTTATAATAAAAACTTAAACTAATTAAATTTTTAAATTTTTATATTTTATATTTTATTATTATATTAAAATATTTTTTAAACTTTAAAAAACTTTTAATAAACTTAAAAATATTAAGCTTTAAAATTAAAAAAAATTTATATTAGTTTAAACTTAAAAATAAATCTTTAATATTATTAAACTATTTAATATTAAAAAAAAAAATTTTTTTATTATATTTATTTTTAATTTATTTTTTTAAAAAATAAATTAAATAAAATAAATTAAAAAAATTATATATTAAATATTAACTTAAAAAACTTTTTTAATTATTTTATTAAGTTTTTTAATATTAATAAAAATTATTTTAAAATTAAAATATTTAATATATTAAATAAAATATTAATTAAAAATTTAAAAAATTTAAAAATAACATATATTTTTTATAACTATTATTAAAGCCGAAAAATTAAAAACAAAATTTATATTATTTTAAAACTATAATTTAATAAAAATATTTAAATTTAAATAATAAAAATTAATTTTTTTAATAAATAATATATATTTATTAAATATTTTAAAAAATATAAAAAAATAACTTTTATTTAAATTTAATATATTATTTATTTAAATAATAAAAATTAAAAAAAATATTTATTAAATTTATTATTAAAATTAATAAAATAAATAAAATTAAATAATTTATTTTATTAAAAAGTTAATAATATATATTTAAAAAATATATATAACTTTAAATATAATAAAAAACAGTTAAAAAAAAGCTTATAATAACTTTATATAAAATATATATAGTTTAAATAAAAATATTAAAATTAAAAAAGCTAGTAAATTTAATAGCTAGGTACTTCGCCCTACATACATTTTCTATATAAATAAAAGTACTACTGCATCGCACTATCCCTAGATTTAATTCCTTAAGTAATATAATATACGGATCATTAACCTAATACTTATAACTTAACATTATTGATTATATAAGTGTAGCGATATGAGAAATTCCGGGGATAGATGCCAGTGTATAGAGAACTATTCTCATTTCGATAGGCGGATGGAAGCTAGAGTTTAATAGATAAATTCGCAGCATCTAAGCCAACAGCAGTTGCTGTGACAATAGCAGCATACCCGACCAGTATTCCCATGCTCACTACAGGGCCCACGTGTAATGTAGGCACCGTCATATTAACCAATCCAGTTATCAGATTCGCAGCCAGGAAAAGAGCCAACCCATTTCGGTTGTAGGCTCGGAAGACTGTGCTCGTGGCAGCATTGTACGCTGCCTGTTCTGTTTTAGAGTCGGTGGCGTTATAGAAGGCCGGGAAGAAGATTGTTTCTGTGAGACAGCAAATCAACAGATGTGCCGAATTGAAGGCAGCAATCCATAGAACATAAGGGAGGTTGGCTAAGCGGCGAGATACATCCAAGCCGGCGCCATATTTGAAATCAGTTGTGAGGAAGTAGAGTGTTGTCCAACCAGCCGCCCAGGCCCCCATCCTTAGTAAAAGAGTATTTCGCTGGGTGGCATTATTGGCATTGCTATTTGGATTGACACTTCTCGGTAAAATGAACATTCCCATGTCTTGCCCCGCTAGAAAAATAGCAAGGTATCCCGCGAAACTGCAGACACCCTCTCTGTTCATTGAGAATAGGTCTGTCCGCGGAGCTGTGAGAATGAAGGCCTTGAGAGATGTGCTCTCTAGTATGACCTGATATGCAATACCTAGAATAATAGCCAGACCGGCGTAAGAAGGTATCACCTTGAGAACAGACTGGGAAATCGCAATAAAAGGGGGCAGCAAGCCGAGTGTAAAGAAGAAGTTCCAGTGGACGCCATATTCGGTAACATGTTCAGCATAGTCGAGCCCCTTGACACTGATGAGACGCACTATGCCTAAAACAAGGAGTGGGAGGGAGTGTCGCATGGAGTAAATGAGACGCTGGGACAAAGGAGTGGCCCACCCTTCGGCTCTCTCTTTCAGTAGCGGTCGAGCAGCCACAACGCCAGCCGAGAAGACGAACGATCCTACGCCCAAATCCATGATCGACGTGCCCCAGGTCTCGACCTTGGCGAAACGGCGGGGAAAGATCCTGAAATCAACCGCCAGTATACCGAGACACGTCAACATCAGTAATGATCCCCGGTACGTGGTCAAAAATGGCTTCGTAGACAAGGTGCTCAGGGCATTCGAGGACTTGCTCTGGGCTTGGGCGGCTGGCGGAAGCTTCGGCTTCTTCTTTCTCGCTACGACGGGGTTCGGAGGGAGCGCATACACAAAGAAGGCAGGCACAAGGAAGAGGCCGCAGAGTAGCAATGGCGCGTTCGAATAAAGGGTCATGGCAAGTAAGGGGCCGAGGACGTTGAGGAGAAAGTCGACGAGGAAGCTCAGGGGCTTGTATGGCTTGAAGAATGACTGGCGAGATTGGAGGACGGACCACAGGATGAATGCGACCTGCCATTCCTACGAATTAGCCGAGTGAACCAACCGCAGCGACTACGCTGGCAGGAGTCATGGCGTACAGGCCCAACAGCGATGACATAGTTGATCTCTGAGATGGACCCTCCCGAGAGGTTGGACACAAAGTCCTCCTTCAGCTGTTTGTAACCCGTCGCGTCGGTAGCCATTGCGAATGCGGCCGTGAAATGTTCGGGGCGTGCTATGATTGATGAGAAGCGAGCATTGCGGCCAATCTGAGAGTGACAGAAGTTGAAAGCGAAGCGAAACGCGCAAGGTCCTTTCTGGCCAGATCTCAATTTTGCGAGATGTTGAAGTGCTACGTCAGCTGGAGCACTGCCTGGTGAAGACCTCTATCCCGGTCGAAAGGGTGGGGCGCGACGCCCGCCTTAGTAGGAGGTAGGTACCTACAGCTGTCAGGGACCATGGACCCCTGGGCTAGAGCCCTAACTACCGGTACGGTAGGGGCAGTCAGCAGCAATTCCAATTCCTTCCCCTACTTTTCCTCAATCACACATTACACAGCACTACCTAGGTACCGTGGTGACAATTACATCACGATATCCCACATTCTAAGTCCTGTAGCCAGCCGCCCATTCGTATGACAGAGTTCCCCTGGACGGACTCTCAACTCTAACCTTGGCAGTAGCACATACCTTTTCATCATCTATCGGCTCTATCATGTATCATACATCTGCCTACAACCTAGGGGGATGTTCGTGGACGGGAACGGCGCTGGCTGATTCCTTACTTATACGAAGTGCTTGTTGACAACATCAACGAGTAGATTTGACAAAGACACGACGCCCGAGGCACAGATACTCTCAGGCCAACCATCCTAACGCAACCTCAGGCATGGGACTTTTCAAATCTTTGTCAAACAAGCCACCTGTTGAGGCGAATTGGTGTCCCGGGCCGCTTGATTGTCTTCCATGCCTGGCTGAACCCTCGATCCTTTCACTCAATCTGCCACACTACAGTAATTGCAGATATCCCCTTTGTCTTTGTCCGTTACGTGTCTCGCGCGAGTTCGTCAGATATCCACACTCTTCCACGCTTTCTGTGGAGATGGAGTGCCGATTCAGTCCAGACGTTTTGTTGTCGCGACATCCGAACATCGAGATGGCTTGCCATCCTTTGATCAATCGGTGCCCCTTTCTTTCACCATCCTGCGATAAGAGTCCGTAGGAGTGGCACATTGCGTTGGCATTCACTTTCTTGGCCTTTAATACCGCGAGGCCCAACGCTGTCGTGTAGACAAACCTCTGATTTCGTAACCATACACATGGTAGTAACACTTGAATCCTGACTTGGGCCAGAGCAATTGCACCTACTGCTAATAAATCAACTTTCTTTTTTCCTTTCGTATTCCAATGACAACTCATGTGACCGGGGCGGGACGGCCAACTCTCGCGCCACTGTGGACGAACTACCAGCTCGGCCGGGCCACGGCTTTCCGCGCCGCCCAAGGCCCATTGCTGTCACCATCTCCCATGTCTCCGAGTCGGCTTCCGAGCCCCATGTATTCAACCTCCGATGGATTCGCGCGAAAGAAAGACAAGACTTTGGGTAATAGCCGCGTTCACAAAGTTAGTCACTTGAGTGTGTCCAGCCCCAGGGTGCTCGCATCTATCGAAGGACAGTCGCCATTAGTGTCCAAGCTTGAAAAAATCAGCTTGCAACTCACGGCATTAAAGTCCCCCCCTGCTACGGAGGGAGATGCGAGGGAAGCTCAGACACGCCGCAAACTTCGACCTCGGGAAGACTTTGGTAATGCTGCAACAGCCGATGCCTTCATTATCGCACGCTCAATACGCCGAAATGGCAGCCCTACCACTAGCACTTCAAACCCATTCTGGGAGGATGAATCTCCAAAGTCACAGCAACCTAATCGCCTGACACTTCGGGCCATCATTCGACCTAAAGCGCCCGGAAGAAAGACTTTTCTGATGCAACGAAATCTTGATGTTGACGAATTACGGGCGGCAGCCTCGACAACTCCACCAGATCAGTCCGATAACAGCGCGTCGCCATCCAAAATGACCCGCAAACCCTTGCCAGTGCCTGCAAAGTGGTCGTCCTATAACAGGCGTCCAAGCGCGGGGTTATCCTCGCCGCAAGCTGAACGATCCTCGAAGATAATGTCTCATTCTACGGACTATGATAAACTGGTTCACGACTCGAAGACCGTGCCAATTCGTAGGTGTCCCTCACTTTTCTGTGCCACCTTCCTATTCCTTTCAATCCGCTTAAGGCCGCTCCGTTCTGTTTCCTCTGTGTCATCATGTTACGACCTACTATTTCTGTAGTTCAGGGACCTTTCAGCTACCTCTAGCTTTAGGCTATCATACTGACATACGTATGGCAGACACCCAATACATAATGTCTACTCTCCCTGCGCTCGCTACATTGCTCACCTCTGGCCATATTCATAGCGGCGATGTTGTTTATCTTCCTATCCCCCATGCAGAGTCTTGGTCCCAGACAGTTCGCTTTATCTACACAGGCGAGGGTGAGTTGACCACCGCCATGCGTGAAAACATTCTCTATTTAGGCGGGAGAGTGTAACGCTTGAGTGTATGGTTATCTAGGTATTTTAGTTTGGTCTTAATAGAAGGCGGTAAAGGCAACATCTAATGTGTAATTAAGTTTCGCAAGTTTTATATTTGTTAATAAAATGTATCTGAGCTGAAACTTACTGGGTTAAAGGCCACACGTGGGGGATGTCGAATTGAGACCTTTTAAGCATGTGGCGTTGTCGGCGGTTCAAGGGTCGACACACCACTAAAACATATCTAGGTACCACCTGGGCAGTGAGTAGCATGTGAACGGCTTAACTCCCTCTTTATAGACCTTACCCTGGAGGTATTCTGGAGTAACCTACCTAGGTAGTCATCGGGTTGCAACGCATTTTTAAACTATTGGAAGTTACATAACTTCAATCGCAATCTTGTCTCGCACCGTCAACGATTTTGGCGAGCCCAGGGCCTCTGATATAATGAGAAATGTGCTTTGACGTACCTATTTCTCTACAAGATCTATCTTGCGTGTACGGGGTGTTGAAGGATTGAACTGCCTCAGAGGTTGCGGTTCGGGTCAGAAAAGGGACCGGCAACGCACTCCCACATCCCGATAACCTCATCGACTTCTCTACCCAGCCCAAACAACAACGATAACTACCCAATCATGAATAGATTGCGCCGGCCTTGTTCTCGGCGATTATTGCAGCAAAATCTATTTACCGCCCCTCACTTTGCGCCCCGTCGATGTCTTGTTCCCAGCTCTCTATTGGACGATAAGAGTTTTCTCCTACCCTCTTCTTATTTTCCGGCGTCTTGCCGTGGCCTCACGTATGCCGTTGCATGATATGCAGGTTCGTTGATGCGATGTGGACTTACCAGGTTAGTGGAGATAAAGATTAGGTGTTATTCGGGCGCTGACAAGGATAGGCTATTGGGTAGGCACCTTGAGGGATATGATAGAGCACGTGTTCGAGTTTCCCAAACAATGCTCTATGAAAGTAGTATTTGTCCTGTGAAAAATAACTTTTGAGTAGTATAAAAACTAAGTGTAAGATGCTTCCCCGGATTATTGCTCTTGGCGAGAGACATTCCAAAGCTTATTTCAACCACTGCCGCCAGTTTGGCTGCCAGAGGCGCTTCTTGGTATTCTTGGTGTTTCTTGGTTTCTCCTTGGTATTCTTGGCCGCAGCAGCTCTGCTCCTGACCTTGTGAGGAAGCGCGGGAATGTGGATGTAACATTCCCCCCAATGGCCGCGGTAAAAGCCGCCTCCCTCGGTTGCTGATAAGAGATGATATCCTCTTCGATACGACCTTCCCATTTCGCTCTGCTCCTCCAGGGACTGCTCAGCACTCCCTGGGACCAAGCTATCAGGTACCATATGCCGCGCATACGAGTTGTAGTTCAACTGACGGTCGCATGCGCAACGACCAAGGTAGAATATCCTCGAATCATGTCGTCTTAGACTTCTTGATCGGCCATCTTGCTCGAAATGGTTAGGGACATCCCACCCTCTCAGCCCTCGTGGTTTCGACACATCACCACTTGCACGGCGTTAACCGTATCTTCTCGGAAGGTGGTGATCAATCTACTCTTTCACGTGCTTGGAATCGAAGCACGAGATTCTTTCACTTTGCTCCGGACACAGGGACCGGGAGGTGGCGGGGATGCCGCTCGAGACGCCAAGGCAAGGTCATCTATCTCGCGATCTTGGCACGGGACGCGACCAGACTAGATGGTCAAGTGTGCGCTCGTTGAGCCTCGAGCCTCCGCGATGATCGCGTCTATAAAGGGTCCTACCCGCATCGCAGCGATGTTGATCCCTCCCATACCCCCAGCCCGATCGCCAGAAACCAAACCGGCACTTCCCCTGACTATCTAGAAAATCTTGCTGTATCAGTCCTAGTCTAGCCCCGTCACAATGAAGACCGCTATCCTAGCCGCCGGCGCTCTGTTCGCCACTAGCGCCATCGCTGCCCCCGGCACTGCCGCCCGCTGGGCCAACCACGCCGCGCGCCGAGCTGGGCGCAGATCAGGCTTCAGGCTCCCCGCCGAGGAGGATGGCGTCGTCGCCACGGTCAACGGGACCAACAAGAACGCCGAGTACTCGAGCAACTGGGCCGGTGCCGTGCTGAACAGCAGCGGCTTCACCTCCGTCGTCGGCACCATCACCGTGCCCACGCCCAAGAGCACCGGAAAGTCGGCTTCTGCTTCCGCCTGGGTCGGTATCGACGGCGACACCTGCGGCACCGCCATCCTACAGACTGGGCTGGACTTTTCTATCACCTCGTCCGGCTCCGTCAGCTATGACGCCTGGTATGAGTGGTACCCCGACTACGCCTACGACTTCTCCGGCTTCCCCGTCAGTGCTGGCGACCAGGTCAAGATCACAGTGGTACGTTCCGGCGGCTTCCCCTTCGCTATCTACATTGGCCCCCTGAGCCTTCTAATGCATGACATATACATACATCCGCTAACACGCCCCAAACAAAACAGACCGCCTCCTCCAAGAAGGCCGGCGTGGCCACGCTGGAGAACCTGACCACGGGCAAGAGCGTGTCCCACAGCTTCAGCAGCGAGTCGAACCAGCTGTGCGAGTACGACGCCGAGTGGATCGTCGAGGACTACGAGTCGGGCGGCGCGCTCGTGACGTTCGCCAACTTCGACAGCGTCACCTTCACCGGCGCCTCGGCCGTCAAGAGCGGCTCCTCCGTCGGCGTCACCGGCGCCACCATCATCGACATCAAGCAGGGCAGCTCCGTCCTCACCGACTGCGGCACCTCGGGCAGCAGCACCGTCACCTGCGACTACGTCTAGGCTTAGACAAGAGACATGCTTGGGCCGAGGGAAGTTGTGCGGTTTGCTATGACCAATACGTGATATAATGTTTGGTTGTTCGCCGCAGGTATAGGCTTGGATATTTTGGATACCATCATCGCAGATGCATCTTCATATATACGGAACTCAGCAACTGGTTAGTCTAGATATTATTGTATATACACCTAACTTTGCAAACCTATTCGCGTATACATAGAAACGAAGCGACTGATGTTCTACCCCTTTGTGGACTCCTGGCAGTGGGCTCAAAAAGTCCTGACTAGTTTTATTCTAGGTTAGAAATATACACTTCATTATAGAAGCATTACACATAAGAAAGTATTTATAAGATAATTTAATCATTCTGATTTGATAATCTTTTCTTGTCATTAGTTTGTTTTAGGATTAAGGTAAACGCCGTAGTTTTAGTACTTAAGTGAACCAAGGCTAAAAACAAAACCAGTCGGGCTTTTTTGAACTAACTGTACCGTCAACTTAAGCTGTGCAAGCGAGATAGCAATAGAAGTTAATATTGAAATATAGACTATGAAAGCAGTAGGGATTTGTTGAACTTTATTGTTACTAAATTCTTTTTATGCCACGCTTCCGAAACGTGGGAGTCCAGGCGTTGCTTCATTCGAGACAGTTAGAAACGTAGGCGGACATGAATGCTAGTAGGGGTATTTTTCATATTGTCATTTCCTTTTAACTCCTCGCCAATGCTTGTGCCATTCTCATTAGGCTGTATGATACACTAGCTTAAGACTCAGCAAATATGTCCGCCCTTCCCACAGCCCACTATATATGCTAACGCTCAATGCACGCTGTTACCGACTCCTCCTCTCCGCTTCATATAATTCTTTCTTTATGTCCATAAACATGCCTTCAATAGTGTACACATCTTCCCGAGACAGAGACGCCATTCGCAGCCCTTCAAGGCCATCTCTCAGCGAAGCTGTAATCCTCTCCACTATTGATTGTCGTAATTCCGGCGTTGCGATATTTTCTGCGCTGTTTGCTGGTTCAGACGCCGGTTCGTTATCCTCTATTCGTTCATCGCACTGAACCATAACCTCAATCTCGCCGGAATGAGACGATGCGGGAGCATCGTCATCAACCAAGTGCAGATGATTGCCTACCTCGGATTGTTGCGAGGCTTCCGTGATCAACTGAAGATTCACTGCAGCTGTATCCGAGTCCATGCCATCCGAGTCCAAATCCAGAGGCTCCATTGATGAGTGGTTACCAGGGTCGTAAGAGAGATCAGGAGAGCCTTGCAAACGTGTAAGCGAAGCGTCATCGTTGAGTCCTTCATTGTCAATAGGTCCATCAGCCTCAACTAGCTCTGGATCCGACACTGGAGGTGGCTGTTCATAATTGACCAGTGGCACCTGGCTATCCATTATGGTATCAGCATCCCCTCCACCCATTTGCGTATTATGCCTACGTCTCTTGCCACGAATATGTCGTTTCCCGTCGAGGACTCGTTTCCGCTTCTTAAGTATTTTCTCTGATGATTCTGAATCATCGCTTCCGGCAGGAGTCGACATAATGAGTGGTAATGACGGGCTGCTTTGCCTTTTGCCTAAACGTTTTTGCTTCCCCTCGGACCCGGTGTGAACAGTAATGCATTCGATCGTATCCTTATCTTTATGCGTCTTCTCAGGCGAACTTGTGTCGTAGTCAGGGAGAGGATCACACCTCCTAGAGTCGAGCTCGATAACAAGACGGGCCATGCTGCGCTCTTCACCATCGCTCATTTCGAATGAGCGATCTTTAAAATCACACTCATCCTCCTGGATATGGTTTACCTGTAACATGACGTTACCGGCAGTCGGAAGTCCCTGGGCCACAGGGATCGTCAATGCATCAACAAACATCTCGTTCTCTGACTTTGGTGATTCTTTAGCATTTGCGGGATGGAGATTGGCCATAATCTCTGGTTGTTCAATATCCGGTTCAGGCACAGACGCATCATGGGTTGTTTCCAGTTTTGAGTCTGTTGACAAGATACAGGGCATGGCTGTGACAAGGTCATGCGTACTTGGGTCGCTCTGCTCGGTTGATACGGCTGCTACAATGAGACTAGCAACATCCTCTCGCGATGCTAGTTGATCACCTTGGGGCCTTGCCTGTATCTTCGAAATTGGAGACCCAGAGATCGGCGACGACGATATCGGCATGTCATCCAACATGCGAGTGTCTCGTGAGTGTGACTTCATTTCAGGAAGCAAATTCCGTCTCGGCTCGGGTGGGGATGAAGGAATATCATCAGTCATTTCATGATCTTCATCGATCATCAAGTGCTGACCACGCCGGGGTGTTGGGGTTGAAGACACATAGTCATAGCTGCGAGTGGCTTTAGGAGTTGCAGATCGATCGACGATAGGCGTTTGAATTATGTTCGGCCGCTGTGGAGAGGCTTGATGAGACTTAGTGTTAGGACTTTCCCTGTCCTTCCCAGAACTGGACTGGATAGCGGGGAACAGGGCCGCGTTCTCCAGTTGACGTTGGCGGACCTCCTTCTGTCGGTCCGTTAGGACTTGCGATTCAACGGCCCGATTCGATGGTGATGAATCCTCGATGGCGGCAAATTGGATTTGAGAATCGTCGTGACGTAGTTTGGACGTCTTGTTACGTTTAGCTGATCGGGATGATCTAGTTGATCTCGCCGACTTAGCATGGGAACGACCCTGCAGATTATCAGAATTGATATGACTGGATTGCGGTGTCTTCTTTGGCCCGGGTGTTTCTAGGTGCTCGGGAGGTGAAAGGGGGTGCGAGGCAGAACCCAAGTCTTGACCAGATTTGCCCGAGGCAGTCATGACGCCGAAATCGTCTTGCGAATCTACGAATAAGGGTACTAAACCATCGGTACTAGGCATTGAAACGTCCAAACCAGGTAACGCAATATCAGCGTACGACCGGAGAGAGAGCAATACATCCTTCAATGTCTCCGGATACTGAATTTCGTTAGCATTCTCAAAGCCTTGATTCCACAGTAGTACAGCGGTGTTGACTATGTGTCTGTGTTTTGATTTGAATGCGCAGCAAAGCAGCTGCTCAATAGCATCAAGCTGAAAATTCTCAAGGGTCGTTTCTGAAAAAAGATTGCAGATTCGATCCCATAACAATTTGACCTTATGTCTATCAGTAATGGCCAGCAAGAGATACGAAGAGGGCAATATTCAAAACATACCGCTTCAGCTACTTTCGAGCGTTGCTTGCTACCATACTGCTCATTTGCGTCCTGGATCCATGGTCCTAGACCTTGCTGTAGCTGTACCAGAGATTTGAAGACAAGAACTTGGTTAGATCGCGCCAAAAATTGAGACGTTTCTGTGATGAGGGCCGAAAGGACGTCTTCGTCGACACTATCCGCGGCTGCATAGGATGTTGAAAGAAGATGGGAAGTAAGTCGGTAAAGATTATCGAATGGATCGAACGAAGCTGACCTAAGACCAGCTACTGTAGTCCCCCACAGACGCCGCCTAGCAGCATCAAGCGCCTGCCGATCCCGGGGTTGTCTTGCATTGCATATTAATTGTGCACCACACTTATAAAGACTGAGGCTGACCGGGTTTGTCTCTGAAGATAAACTCTCGAAGAAGCCTTTGGCCAGTGGCTCTATAACTGCAACGGAGCAACCAGCTTCACCACTAAGTTCTGTGGCTAGCTCGACGGCGAAATGGAAGAGCGATGACCAGTGAGACCATGGTAAATTTGGTATATGATTCACCCCTTTTTCAAGGTGCTTGACTATGTCGCGGAAATCATGACCGACCGGGGATTGACTGGTGGAATCAGTCGACGGAAAACTAGCTTGGCTGTGATCCTCAAGTGTCGACAGGAATTCAGCAATGAAGACCCATGGGCCGTGATTGACAGGGACATCCAGTGGTGGGATCTGCATCAATTCCTGAGCTAGGTCCCTTTTACCTCGAGACGATCGAGTAAGCATAAATGGTTCGAAGATAGTTTTGAATAGACTAGAGACGCCTTCCCCATCAGGAATGCCCGGTGGTAATAACGAAAGTATTGAGAAGAGATGGTGAAGTGGTGATCGTGTAGGGCCATGTCCTTTCCTAGAGCGATGAGAGGGCGTGGCTGCTGGAACTAAACTATTCTGGTTGTTCATTGAAAGAAGCTTTTCGGTGAAAGGTAGGTGACCAATCAAGAGGACCATGGTTGTCAGATAAGCTTCTGTCGCGTTCAAAAATGACTGTTGCGTCTCGGCAGAAATTGTTTCTTCTCCGAGGCCAGCAGTCCAAATTTTCATCAGCAGGCTTAGCGCATTTCCTAAAAAGGCTGCTGTGTCTGCCGACACCTTCACTTCTTTGGATGCGGCCGCAGCAACCGCACCTATA
This sequence comes from Xylaria longipes, assembly GCA_025201785.1. Taxonomy (NCBI): domain Eukaryota; kingdom Fungi; phylum Ascomycota; class Sordariomycetes; order Xylariales; family Xylariaceae; genus Xylaria; species Xylaria longipes. The sequence continues at coordinate 19,966 of MU619806.1, forward strand.
AGAGACCTCCAAAGTCTTGAAGAGCTAGACTCTGGATCAGCAAGATCCAGGAAAGATCTATCGAGGATAGGCTCCACGATCGAGAAAACTCGGGTGGCATTTCGTCTAATCCATTTAGGATCTAGTGGCGGCAACTCGGAGGGTTTAGCCAGTGTATTCTCTGCAATACGATCTTCTTTCCATATTCGCACACTGGAAGAATCGAAGAGACCAGCTAAGATGTTTGCGGCTTGAGAGAGGTTATCAGGCGAAGAAACTGGCTGCTTTTCTGCGAGCTTTCCATCGGTCTCGGAAAATGCCAGTGTTCGAATGAGGATTCGAATACAGGCGTCCCAGTAGTGGTCGGTATGGCTAGAACTAGAATTAGGCTTGAAAGCGTAGTAGTAAAGATTGCAGAGCCCGCCGATAACTACTTTTCGAAGTTCGTCAGGTTGCTTCCCCCTTCGTCTTAACTGGTTGAAGGGTTGACAGAGGGTACCAATAGTCTTGGAGAATGACGACTCGTGTAGATGCAGAGCGTAGACTAGGCGATTCCATGCGTAGTTGGCCTCCAACTTGGTTTGATAATCACCGCTGTTGAAGCAACGCTGTATGACCTCCAACCAACGGTCAAAGAATTCCCATCTATCAATCGGGCACCTCAATAACAAGATGACCACACTCCATATCTGGGGAACAGAAGCCATCTCTGACTTCTCCTTCGTCATGGCAGTGAGTCTCTCAACGTAGTGTTCAACATATCGGGTTTCGTCGATAGACATTTGCAGAATTTCCATCACTTTCTTGGGCAACTGTTTCTCTCTCGCGGCAGTGAAACTCGCCTCCAATCCGAGAGCTATTGCAGCCGAACGGATCTCTTTCAAGCTGCTCAGCATATCTGTAAACAGGTCTAGGAGCCACTCGGAGTGGGATACCATGTGGATCGTGGATTGCTTGATCAGTCGTCGGTATATCAGAATACGAGACATGATAATACTCTTCCCCTTGATATGGTCCTCGATATTGTGAAGCGAAGCAACAAGTCGACCAACACGATCGGCTGTCATGACTTTTGGCGGAAAGTCCTGGCATACAACTACTTGCATCAGATGCCGGACGACGTCCTTAGGGGTTGCAGGATCCTCGAATGATCTGATGCAATGGTCTATAATAAAGACTCCAAAGTCAGAGGTTACCGCCGTGGCAATAGCGGGGAAATGTAGGAATGTGCTAAGCAAGGTGAGAGCATGTTTGACCAGTGATGCATCGAGGGCTCCGTTTCCGCCTTTAGAAGTAATATCGCGCTGAATGAATTGCATGAATAAACTCATCTTGCTCTGCAGGGCGATACGATCTGGGAGATTAGTCGACGTCTTCAGGGCCCGCACCAGCATGGTGTATGCATCAACCTTGGAATCACGGTCATTGCCGGCCAGGTGCTTGATGGTAGATTCTAGCATGACGGCCAAAGTAGTAGTGTTTCCCGGCTCGTCGTGGCCAGCGGACGGGTCTAATGGATTGGGGGTTTTCGGGCTCGGTGTAGGCTTGAGGATCGACTTTAGCGGTTTCGGGAGGCCAATCGACGAGAGGACGGAATGCGGTGTGGAGTGCTTCTGTTCATTCTCCTTGCTGGTGTCCGTAGGCGGGTCGCGATACTCGGCCTGAACTGTAAACTCGACTCGTTTCCTAGATCGCCTCGAGCTGGCATTGGTCGAGAGCGCTGAGCCGGGGGAGTGGTTCGGAGGCGTCTGCAGAGTGAGGCGGGAGGCAACAGGATGCCGGTCTAAAGCCAACTTCGGGTCGAGGTCGCTTTGACGCTCTCGCGGTGGTGTGGGTGGTCTTGCCAGCAGTGTGTCTAGGCCTCCTGATGGCGCTGCTGCTGGCGATCCCATGACTGCGAGCCAACCGCTCCGAGACTTGGCTGCCCACCACGAAGGAAGTGACCGGGCTACCCGGCTATCATGGGGCAGGTGCTGTTGCGCCGACGAAAGATGAGACCGGAGACGCCACCGATGCTAGTTGAGACAAGGTACACTACTTGATCAATACAAACAACAGTGACGAGAGAAAACAGGCTAACAATCCGAAATGAAAGAACGAATGGCCGACGTATTGCAACCCCAGAAAGAAAAGACAACTAAAACAAGGCGGCTTGCGGTGGTGATGAGGGTCTGATCCAGACAGACCAGACTCAAGGCCGATTGGTAGTAGACTAGACCCACGAACTTCTCGATAGACAAAAACTGGGGAAGTGGAAGAGGACGCGCGACATGGACCCCTGCACACGCGGTAGATAGGGCGGTCGCGACGCGCTTTAGTGGGGTCGGCTCGAGGTTGGCTTAAGTGGTTTTTCAGTAGGTAGGTATTTAACCTTACCTAAGCCAAGATGATGGTGCGTGCACTCCCGGCCTTTATGGGGCCATGGTCCAGCCATTCTTATTGACGCTATTTATAGAGATTGCTACTACAGTATGTAGATACATACCTACCTACCTTCCGGGAACGACTCCGCCCAATGATACCTGCCCCTGATCGGTCATCTGGATGTACAGCGTCAAATAGATATTCGCTGCCTTGTATACCGCCCGACGTTGTGTATCCCGACCGTAGCTGTCCCACCACTTGATGGACTCAGGTGTCTACACGTCTGCTACTAGGTATTGCAAAACTATCATTCAACTTGCCCATTAATCAGGTTTTTGGTTATAGGTTCCCGGTGACACTGACATATGAGGTGGCTCAGCGCTCTTTTACCAACTTCGTGTCGTCTCATCAGCGTTGGTGCCGGGTTCGATCGCACATAGTCGGCTTCCTTATTTAAGTACGTCCTGATACTCGTCCATCACTGCCTCCTTGCTCATATTCTCCGGCCACTGTTTTGTTCAGTAAAGTGACCCCCGAACCGAATTTCCTTCTACAGTTCTCTTCCCTATCTGCCCACACCATAGACAAACCCGCTAGGTCTTTCTCCCGTTATCTCAATCTTCGCAACACTTTCATAATTCTCTTGCTCATTCTCGCTTCTTAACTTGTTCAGCGCCCCGCCTCACTCCAAGGAATTCTACTCACAATGGCTATACAGTTTGACTGTCCCCGCTTAGCGACTTTTTGGCGCATATTCTCACCCTCGACCAGTCAACAGAGCCGTCGGGCACGTACCCAAATCCCCATCTCCATGGCCGACAATTATCAGCTAGCCCAGGCAGCTATGCTGTCAGGACCAGGTGAGCCATATCACAGTTAAGGAGTTGAGCCTTACTAACGGACGTGGTCACAGCAAAATTATCTGCTGTAACTAGTCTTGTTGAAAAGCTAACAGAAGACTTGACTTCAATCAGCCTGCTTCCACATCGTAAGATATACTACCACACGCATTTACCTACACATGTCTAACGCCGAGCCTACTAGAGAGAGATGCGGCTTTAGAAGAGCTGAAGATATATGGTCGAGATCCTCGCAATGCTGACCCAATATTCACAAAAGAGGTAGGTCTAGCCCCTATTAAAAGATAAGGGTACTCTACTAACAAGCTGAAGGGAATTGAGATGCTCACCAGGCATGCATTCAACAGCCCTTCTAGTACGACATCAAGAAATGCACTACGATGCTTGTGCAATGCACTCTTACTCAAGCAGGAGTGTCGGCAAATGTTTGTGGATCTGGGCTATGAAGCCAAAGCCTGCGATAAACTCAAGAATGATAATCGCGACGATGAATTTCTTGTTTCGAGGATAGTTTTCCTCACGACATATGACACCGACATCAATTTGGAGCAGCTCATTGACAAGTATAGTCTTGCCGAATCTCTAGTCAAGAACCTGGAACGCCACGCAAGGCACCATAGTGACGGACGGCCGACGACAGAGCCCATGCAAAGCATGGCTCTAACAGAGACTTTGAAGTTACTATTCAACATTACTCACCACTGCAAACAGAAGGCTTCATCATTCACCCAATCAGTTCCACATATTGTTACCATCTTGTGTAAAGGTTCCTTTCGAGTTGACAAACCATTGGATCCACCAATAGGTTCATTAGTCAACACTCTTTTAAACCTTGAACTAGAAGCTAAAGACGTCCAATCATCTCTATACCCTGCAACGAAGCCCACGACTTTATCGGATCGCCTAATTGACCTTCTGGAGCAGTCAAGGACAAAGTACAAGGATGAGGAACTGGACAATCACGTGACAGCCCTCCTCGGGGTGATACGTGCAGTTCATGAGCATGCTCCACAAGATGTGCAAGTCTCGGTTAGGCAGAAGCTCTTGCCTACAGAAGACGATAGAAATGAAGTACTAGGACGTAGCGGCTCGTTGCCTTCCTGGCTTCTCAAAAACTCAACAAATCCCGTAGCACCAAAGCTCCGCGACACGATATCTGAGCTACTGTTCGACCTCTCAGACAAGGATGCGTCCAAGTTTGTCGAAAATGTTGGGTATGGGTTTGCCTCAGGCTTTCTCTACAACAGGAATATATCTATACCCCAGAATGCTTCTGAAGCCTTCAGCAATGATACAGGCAGTTCTAGCCGGCCAATTAATCCGATAACGGGACAATTCCTGGATTTGGAGAGACACGCCGATTTGCCCGAGATGACTGAGGATGAGAGGGAAAGGGAAGCTGAGAAGTTGTTCGTGCTGTTCCAAAGGTATAGTTTCTTTGCCTCAGATATGCGTAGGAAGAAAGTTACTCTAACATCGTTATAGATTACAAGCCAACGGCATCATATCAGTTGAAAACCCGATTCGGACAGCGGTAGAGGAGGGACGTTTTGAAGAGTTACCAGATGACCACCAGGAAGATGTTGATTAGTGTAGTTGATCATGAAGAACGCAGCAGCTTATAATGACCGGTACCTAGCCTAGATGCCCTAGGCTGCGCCTTTTCATCTTTATTGATCAGGCATGAAAGCTCTTCTGTACCCAACGCAATGCTCTCTGTTTATCTCACGCTTATACCAATATGCACGTTATCAGAGGTACTTAGGTATATCGCAGGCTGGTACTCTACCGCAAATCTAGCTTGGGAACAATGTAGCAGCCGCCTTGACTCATGAAAGAGTTGATCGCCAAGTGAGGGAGATGGAGTACTTGCCGCCTCTAGACTCTGTTAGAGAAGAGATTGGGTGTTTAGCTCTCTCCACAGCTGTAAGTTATAGTAGAGACTAAATCACTTAAGGATCGTCTTACTACAAAATAATACAGGACGGAAGTTCTCGACTGGTAGATTTTAAATCAACACATTGTTGCTTGCCTAAGATCTTTCTGATTTTGACTAAGACCATAAGGCCATATCAACACAACATATTACCTACTTTTTCACCCAGCTTAAGCACCAGATACCTAACTCCTAGCTACCAGGCATAACAAGTAGGTTGCCCGAGTTACATTCCAGCCTGCCTACTTCTAATTACTTAGCTGCTTCCAGGAAAGCACAACACTAGTGAATATAAGTAGCAGGCAGGTACGCCCAATAATAACCACCTAGATATTGCACCTACCTTATCTAGTTCTGCAACAAATCAACATTGCCCAGGTCATCAACAATCCATACCTTACCTAAGATGCCCAACTTCTTTCTTCCTCAATCTGCATTACTATTCCAGCCTTTGCACGAGTACTTCAACTCAGGCTCTGCGACACATTCTCTGCAAGAGGAATTGACGGTATTCTGCTAGTCCTAGTACATTGACGCAACAAGGTACGTTCCCGCTATACGTTTCACCATTCAATCGTATTCCTTGCCTTCCTCGCCCGAGCAACAACATACCTGCATGGGTGCTTACAGCCAGGCTTCTATTAACTACTCATTTAGCTCACAACACTTAGAGGACTAGGTGCCTTTAACCCACTAATTATCTTTGTTTTCTTCCTTGGCAGTTATTCGCCCACCAAACCATCAACCGCCGAAACTACACCACCGCTGCAAGGCACACGTATGGGTATGGCAACCTCGTCGCGTAGTCGCGCCCAAGATGCGCGCGGCGGCCTCCAACGGGAATCTTCAGATAACGACGTCCCTTTGGCCGCGCGCCGTAATATCGTTGACGCCATTGCTAACGACCCCTCTGGGTAAGTTGCTCCCTAGATGGATTTGCATTTTGAAAAGCCACCGTCACTTATAATCACGTATTACCTTATATACCTAGTTATTTACCATAACTCCTTTCCTTGCTCTGATCCCTTTCCCCCATTCCTTCCTGCCATTAAATTGCACGTACCTTGCATCAAAGCTTTCATATCCAGTCAACTGAAGGTTTCCGAGTACTGACTAACAATGCCTGCTAGTACTCATGACGGTGTGGGTGAGCCTGTTGATCAATATGAGAACCAGGGCACTGACAACATCGATCAAGAAGACGAGAGCGGACAAAACATCAAAACGACTGTAGCTGACGGCGAAGAAGGTGACGGTAATAATGTCGACGAACTGGTAAATGAAGGCGACAAGCACGTGGGATCGAGGCGTAACCGATTCCACAAGCATTCCGGACCATCCTCGGCAGAGGGTCCGGGTTCATCGAATAGCACGCAGAAAGAACCTCAGAGAGTCGGACAAGGTACAGCTACCCGTAGACGTGGTCGACCGAGCCTTGGCCTCGGTGGTGGTAGCATGTCAGCGAAGACCTCTATGGCTAAAAGCTCCACGGGCAAGCGAAAGAGAGGTGCTGCGGAAGACGGCCTTCGAAGATCGTCCAGAGCTGCGGCTGAATCGGCTACCAAGCAAATCACAGAGCAAAGCGTAAGTTTCTCTTGCATAATCTGAAAAAAACGCATAAAACTAAGGTAAATGTCTAAGACGAAACGACCTAAGACCGCATCAACGCCGTCTTCACCCTCCACCCCGCGTCAAAAGAAGGTTACTGCTAGCTCAGGTACCAGAAGCAAGCCCACGCCCATGGGGGCATCGACCAAGCCCGAGTTTGAAGTCGAATATATTCTCGACACGCGCAAGAAGGCTGGTATCACTGAGTATCAGGTTAAGTGGAAGGGTTACCACGTTAAGGAAATCACATGGGAACCTGCCGCGAACTTGACTCACTGCGCCGAGGCGCTTAAGCAGTTCCGCGCTGGCTGGTCCAAAAAGTAACGCGGGCTATGTTTATCAAGAGTTATCAGATGGATCAGATGGAACATGGCAGCAGGGTTTCGATAAAATGTAGTTTGGCGTTCTCCTAGATGACTCGGAGGTCGGGACAAAAGTCATGATCAAGCTTGCGTTGGTTGGTTGGTTGGTTTCATTGCAGGCAGCGCTTGCCTAGAACAGTGCGATGTGAGGGCGATTGGCTGAGATTGGGTCCTCTCGTCTCTGAAGCGGAGGCAAGGAGGCTTCTGATTGAGTGCAAGACTTGAGTTGCAAGTCCGCGAAAAGGCTATAGTCGATACAGCAAAACAATACTCTCATGAGCATTTCTTTACTAAACACCATCAGTGACTTTTTGGTTTCATGATTTTTTAATCAAACCCTCTACTTAATCCGGCAGAGGGCTTTGTTGCTCGAACGCAGCCTGCACAGCCCGGATGAGGGAGGTTACAGAGACACAGTGCAAGACAGTGCAAAACGGGGCACGCCAATTACACAGTATGTATTATGATTCGCTGCCTCATCGATTGCTCAAACACCAAACAGCCTCGCCTGCTCCCGTCAGCTTGCCCAGAAAACCGTGTTCTTTTCTGACCAAAGTTCGCCGACTGGGGGTTTCAGCGTCCGTCCTTTCTTTTATTTAATGAAATAAGCTGCATCCTTATCGGCAGCGAGACCACCGCCTTCCTCCACAGGCGCACCACACCATCCTTCTTCCAGCATGGAGGGCCTTCGATCGGCTCTGCAGCCACTGCAGCCGCTCACGCACAACCTGCCCGCTCCGATCCGCGATCTCGGCGTGTCCATCATTGGCGAGACCTGCTACAAGACCCTAGTCCTCGATCTCGACCCGACCGACTCCGAGTGTCTCAAGCTGGCCATTTCCAAGGGCCTGGGCATCGGCATCATCGGCGCCTCCGCCATCGTCAAGGTCCCGCAGATCATCAAGCTCTTGCAGTCCAGATCGGCCTCGGGCATCAGCTTCCTGTCCTACCTCTTGGAAACCTCGTCGTACCTCATCACGCTCGCCTACAACTTTCGCAACGGGTTCCCCTTCAGCACCTTTGGCGAGACGGCCCTGATCCTCTGTCAAAATGTCGTCATCACCGTCCTTGTTCTCAACTACAGCGGTCGCGCAAGTATGGCTGCGTTGTTCGTCGCCGCCCTTGCCGTGAGCTCCGTCACGCTCTTCAATAGCAACGTCCTCAATATGCAGGCCCTAGGTTATCTACAAGCCGGCGCCGGCGTGCTGGGTGTGGCGAGCAAGGTACCCCAGATCGCGGCCATCTTTCAGGAGGGTGGAACAGGCCAGCTTAGCGCTTTCACGGTATGCACAATCTACCTAGTCACGCGGTCCTCAACCCGGGCTGGGCATCCTGCCATAATCAGTCTGCTGACATTACTGTCTCACAGGTCTTCAATTATCTCGCCGGCTCGCTATCGCGCATCTTTACGACACTGCAGGAGGTGGACGACAAGTTGATCCTATACGGCTTCATTGCGGGGTTCACGTTGAACCTTGTCTTGGCGGCGCAAATGGTGTACTACTGGAATGCGCCATCTGCCAAGGCTAAGGGGAAAATGAAGGAGGTGCCTGTCACTGCAACAGGCCCGAGTTCGGCCGTGTCCTCTTCCGCTTCGCCGACACCCAACAGTAATAAAGGGCCCTCGACACGCCGTAGAGGTTAAGCATTTCTTTGTCATCTGGCAGGAAGAGCAATACCAGGAGGGCTGTTATATCTTGGGCTCATATTTAGATAATATATAATATTTTATTCCCGCTTAAGTTGCCTCGTAAAATTGTGTGCTTTGCTAACCTGGAGTATTCCTTGGCGTTGCACTGGAACGCGCGTTGCTTTATGGTATTGTATTATCTAATTACCTACCTAATAGAGACAAGTCTTCTCTCCAGGGGTGTTGCAATACTTGACCTGAATTGCGCTACCTAGGTATCTTCACATGCCCACATGCGCCATGGTAGGTTAGTGTATGTGGTCCGACTTGGCGGAAGTCCTACTTATAGGTATTCTACCGTATCTGCTGTGCGCTGCATAAGTGATGGAATTTGCTGGACTAAGATAGATAGACACTTTACGCATGCCGGACTTGCCGGTACTATGTAAGCCCCCTGCATTGTCATATGCTGTGCACTATCTGATTCGGGCGAGACTACTCTTTTACCTAAACTATAGTATAGATAAAGTTTACTTTAATAAGCCTGTCCAATCTTTTGGTAGATCCACTAACCACTCGAAATGCATTAGGTAGTGTTTAGCTAATTGCCAACTCGAGTTTAAAGATATTGGATGCTGTGATACCGATCTTGTGGTTGATAACCGGCCTTCCAAGGTTGGAGCTGACGAATCGGCGTTAACCACGCACTGAATTATTACTTGTTGAAACTGCCCAGCTGCTTCCAGATACCCCACAACGGCTCTTCCCCGTGATAAAAGTCTACGCAACTACATTACTGTGAGCGCTTCTTCCTAGTAATGAATGAGCAGACAAGGGAGACGCATCGGCGCATCCCCTTTGAAATGATCAGCTTACACCTCGCCTTTCATAATCAAAGAAAAATTCCACCAAAGCCGAAGGCCCTGCATAAGATCGATAGTGATTGGGTAACTAGCGGTCTGGTGCTTCAGCCATTCAGTCTGATCCAGTCATCCACTATCATATCACCCAGGCAAAGTCGTGCGTCATTGCCTTGACCGAATTTCCCTCCTTCCTTACAATCTTACTACAAGTCCCCACGACTCGTTTGCTTCATACATCATGTAGGCACAAATATGCTGATTACACAAAATTCCCCATATATGGCGTGCTCGTAACAATGACTATCCTGTGTCGTATAAGCCAATCACCTTGAGCGAACGAAGTCCTTAACGTCAACTATTACTCTATTCCATCATCAGCAACGTTTCAGGAGTACGAATACCCCAGTTTCGCAGATTTGGAATGCCAGGCGGTGATTGAAAAGTGTGACGAGTACGCTTGCTGTCATCTGAGCGGTTGCATGGAGCTAGTAATCTATGAATCTTCCATCCAGACGGTATCGGGCTCCGAAACACCACCACCATATACCGTAATCTAAACTACCTATAGTAATCGGCGCCTAGGGCAGCCCCGGGACTCAGTCTCACTTGACACCGGGGTAAGAAACCAAGCAAGGCAGGCTATGTGCAGCGGAGTCTCTCTAAGTAGTATTGCGAGGCAATAAGCGGGGGCAGGACCCTGAAATCGAGATGCCAAAAGGATGGCTGCAACGGCGGGAACATTGTGGAAACCCTAAGCACCTGCATAACGATGTGACGATACTTATTGGGAGTGGTGTCGGGAGCGCTCGCCGGTCACATGCTCGGAGCTTAATCGCAGGTCTAGTTTGTGGGAGTTGTGGCGATGATCCCAATCCGGGAAAAGGCAGCTCTGTAACATGTTGATGATTGGCGAGTAGGGCTCAAGACGGTATTTCCGATTCTATACTAGCGCGGGGTAAGGTCCCTAAGAGGATCCATTTATTTCTCTTTCTGTCGCCTCGACTCATCGAAGGCGGTCAAAATAATTCAACCAGAGCTACTCTATATATGTATCTAGTATAAATCTCATGTCGCCATCGCACGACAGCCCGACACCCGCCCTCACTCTCCACATCAACGAAACGAGGTGAATAATCCTACTGTTCTCAGTACGCTTCTTTTCCCCAGCTGGACAAGTGTCTCTTTTATGATCACGCGAGCGTCGGTGCCTCGCGTCTGTTTCCTGCATCACCAAGACCAAATCGAGTGATAATCCTTCCCTCCCTTGCTCATCTACTTAGTCTAGGTAGGCTATGCTCTATTGATCGCCTGTGGGCATCACCTCGACTAGCCTCCTCCCCCTTCATCTGGAAAGTGGACAGAGTGATCGCTCTAGTCCATATCTCGAGCTCCTTATTCCGTGTTCTCCAGTCTGTTTATAAGCTGGGCGAGCCCGCCACCCTTTCCTATCTACCTACTCTTCCCGCACTAACTCGGCTTTCACTCGACGCCTCCACAACTCGAGTCATACTCACAATAGACCATCCTCTTCTCGCCTCTTGACTTACTTTACTCTCTCCAAACTTCTCTTTTTATCATGGCTCCAGATATTGATTCTATCTCACACGGGGCCATGAATGGCAATGGTCCGGCGCCAGCGCCAGCCGCGCCTAATGGCGGCGAAAAGCTGCCGAACATCCTCTTTATCATGGCAGACCAGTTGGCGGCTCCCCAGCTCAAGATGTACAATCCCGAATCCCAGATCCTCACACCAAACCTCGATGCACTGGCGGCCAAGTCGGTCCAGTTCGACTCTGCCTACTGCCCCTCTCCCCTTTGTGCACCCTCACGCATGAGTCTTATCTCCGGCCAATTACCGATGAAGATTGGTGCCTTTGATAATGCGTCTCAAATCGGTAGCGATGTGCCTACTTATGCTCACTACCTGAGGCTCAAAGGCTATCACACGGCATTGGCCGGCAAGATGCACTTCGTTGGAGACCAGTTACATGGGTATGAGACTCGTCTGACTAGCGACATTTACCCTGGCGACTTTGGTTGGGCTGTCAATTGGGATGAACCCGACAGGCGACTTGAGTGGTACCACAATGCAAGCTCCATCTTGCAGGCTGGGAGCTGCGTGCGGAGTAACCAACTGGACTATGACGAAGAGGTCATGTATAAATCTACTCAGTTCCTGTATGACCAGGTTCGTGAGGGGCCTGATAGTCGCCCCTTCTGTCTCACGGTATGTTATCTCCGACTTGTTGGCGACATGTTGTAAGAAGCTTTGACGCGACTCAGCTATGACAAGCGGACAGGTCTAGAACTAGTAAACGTACTGACCGATTTCTTTTACGAACAGCTCTCCCTTACTCATCCTCATGACCCGTACACAATTGAAGAGAAGTACTGGGACCTCTATGAGGATGTAGATATTACTTTGCCTAAGGTCAACATCCCGAAGGAGCAGCAGGATGCGCATAGCAAGAGGCTCATGAAGGTATGCGACCTTTGGGATCAGGACTTCACCGAGGATCAGATCAAACGCGCGCGACGGGCGTACTATGGCGCTGTCAGCTACGTAGACGACTGCATTGGACGCATTCTTACGACATTGAAGCGATGCCGCCTTGACCAGAACACCATTGTTGTCTTCAGTGGTGACCACGGCGATATGCTTGGGGAACGTGGCCTCTGGTACAGTTCTGACCCCCAAGATCATGGCTCACTGCACCGCTAACAGAGCATAGGTACAAGATGAGTTACTTTGAGTCGTCTGTCCGTGTTCCCCTGCTGATCTCGGATCCTCGGCGATTCACGCCTCACCACGTAAAGGAGAATGTGTCGACATTGGACATTCTTCCAACTCTGTGTGACATTGTTGGCACCAAGCTGATTCCGGGATTACCGATGGATGGCACCTCGTTGCTACCTCATCTCCAGGGGAGACCGGGTCATGACACTGTTATTGCTGAGTATACGGGCGAGGGTACTATTAGCCCCCTTATGATGATCCGACGAGGCCCTTGGAAGTATATCACGTGCCCGACGGATGCGCCTCAACTCTTTAACTTGGAGAAGGACCCACTCGAGCTGGTCAACCTGGCAGAACTCGCAAGCAAAACCGAAGGACTGACGGCTGACGAGGAGGAAGCAAAGGCCAAGTTTGAAAAGTTCACGGCCGAGGCCAACGCGCGGTGGGATTTCGAGGCCATCACACAGTCCGTCCTTCTATCTCAGAGGACTCGGCGACTCGTGTGGGATGCCCTCAAGGTGGGCAAGTTCGACCCCTGGGACTACAACCCAAACGACAACGGCACCAACAAGTATATCCGCTCATTCTTGCCGCTCGATGATCTCGAGCGCCGGGCTCGCTACCCCCCTGTCGACAAGTATGGGAGGGAAACACGCGAAATCATCGTCGACCAAGCGGGGTCGCACAATGAATAGGCCCTCAGATTTGCCGTACGGGTTGCCGGCCATTGAGCATCCGGATATGCTGTGACCGACAACGTACTCGAACAAAAGAGAACGCCTGCTTGTCATCCACAGATTGCGAGCCTTTTTGCATTTCTATGAACTCCATCGAAGCGACATTAGCGAGGCGAGTTATGAAATTCATGGGATAGCGATCGAATATTTGTTGTTTTAAGCCCCTTTTTGAAAAGAAGATACCATCTGTTCTTGTATCTATGTTTAGTTGCGGTATGGCATGGGGTTAACTATGACGGCGTTCTTGTTTTTCAGCTAGACTAGCTAGTGTCCCATAGTTTGGAGAAATAAATAAAATGGAAACGGAAAGATGGAACTGGTAGAAATGAGCCTCATATACGCAGTGACCTTGTCGTGTTTTATGGCTTGGGTCTAGTGTGATGATCAGCATAAAGCCCCTCCGCCTCCCCTCATTCCTGTGCGATCCATGTAGCGGCGGGTAGGCACCTACCCTGTAAGCTACCCCTGTACGCTACCCTGTAAGAGTTCCAAGGTTGCGTGGTTATGGAGCTGTCAACTGCACCTGACTAATCCATGTTGGGACTAGATCCTCTCTTCTCGTCTCCATTGCTACCCTCTCTGCTCTTTAATGCCATGAATGCGACACCACCATTGTTACAACTTATTCCATATTGTAATTCCTCTCTAAAATCTGCCGCCTACCCAATTCAGACCCTCATCTTCCATAGAGCATCGTCCCACGCCAAAGCGCAGTCTTCGCACCAAGTCCCGCACCCGCAGATCCGTTTTTCGTGATACCTTCAATCGCCGATCATGTCGTCGCTTGGCCTGAGCCAGGAGGAACTGAAGGCCGTCGAGCAGACACGCCAACGCCTCGCCCAGCTGTCGGCTAGTCTCAACAGCCTCAAGAACGATGTCTTCGTCAGCAATCCGCTCCCCAACTTGTGCGTAGTCCTACCTCCAGCATCTCCAGCATCATGAGCATCATGCTAACTGAGGGCTTCGCAGAGATTCCCTCCAGGCCTCAGCCGACATTCTAAACCACAACGTCCACGCGATTCTTGAGATTATGGCCCAGAATAACGACCTCTTCAGCCGCATTGCCATTCACCCTTCCACAAACTTCCCCGGTCGGACCCAAGAGAACGTCCTGCTACAGCTGCTTCGCAAGAAGCCCGAACCCGATGTTGAAGCCGCTATGGAAGAGGGAAGTAAGGCACTCGCCAACATGCCATTTCCCGGTCGCGCCCAGTTCGGCGCCACCACCAACCAGGATAAAGAAAAAGAGGACGCGCTCGAGAACATCTGGACCGCTACGCGCGAGGTGTGTCAAGAGCGCATCGCCCAATATGTCATGAACGAGGAGAGCGACACGTATACTGCCGAGGAATGGGAAATGGGCATCGAGAACGTCCGAACGGGCCTGCAGCACAGCTTGGATGATGAGTCCGGGTCCGAGGAAGGTGATATGGACGTCGATCCGGCTGATGGTGCCGCGGCGGGAGGAGGTGCTGACCCAGACCTCATGATCATCGATCGTCCGCCACCACCGCCGGCTCCCGCTATTTCAACTCAGGAGATTGATGGCGCGACGCCCGAGGTTATACTGCGGATTGCTACACGTGGCCAGTTCATTGGATGAGTGGGATCCATGTCTCTATTATCCATGGGCCCGATATCCTGTAGCTATCTTGGCGTGCCACGGACGTAGGCCCGCCAGCTCGGCATCGCATATTATGGTTCATGGGGTATGAGGCTTAACTGATGAAGAAAATATCTACAAGATGCCGCATTAGTAGATACCTATAAGCCAGTAATGCAATTATGGGCGTAGGTAGTTATATTATCACCTAGCAGTCGACTTGCTGTCCAGAACCATACCACACTGGTAAAGAGGGGGCATGCCCTACCTAGGCACTATCCCTAGGTAAGATGAGACATATCCCGTGCCAGGAAACTGCGCAAGCATAGAATGCGTGCATCGGCGCTATTGAAATAGGTAGGATTACAAAGAGACCATCAATGAGTTTCTGGGGTAGAGGGTATTTGGATCGACAGTCTGTCAGGCAACAAGACATTGAAGGTTCTTTCTACGACGTTGATAGTTGCAACTCGTACTCTAGTATAATATAATAGTACGCGCGGCCAGGCACCTCTTCATAGTTTTCTCTCCACAGTAGAAGCACAGCAAAGACAAGGCTGAATAACTAGGCAGTCTGGATTGTATGCAATATGGATCTAAAGATTGCAGCCACCGCCGCTGCAATCACGCCGCCGGTGTCATGACTGAAGACATGAACCTTTTCACCCATCGCAAGCTCGTCCAGGAGCGGAATATTCATCAGCAGATAAGCAGTATCTTCTCATCCTTGAATGATAACTTTCATATGGGTTTTGAGAGTATGAACAGAACCTCTCCAGCGTCCACAACGCTTTGTGTTTTCTTCGCGATTGTGCGGATCCGACACCCCTTCGCTTCTTTCGGGGCGAGCACCTTGACTTCCATCTTCATTGCTTCCAACACTGCTACCACTTGACCCTCTTCAACGACGTCGCCTTCTTTAACCTCGATCTTCCACAGGTTCGCGGCCATTGGCGATGGAATAGTGACGGAGTCGCGATCTTGAGCCGCTATCTCCTCTTCTCCCGCGGTTTCATTCGATGCCACCTCCGCGGCCCACTCCGAATAGAGTCTGTTCTCCAGTGCCTCTTGCTCCTTCAGCGCCTCACGCTGTCTTCTCTTGAATTCTATGATGCCAGGGTCAGTTTGAGCTCGATTCATAGCCTCGAAAGCTTTCTGGACATCGAAAGTTGATGGCGAAATCTGCCATCTGTATCTCCCAGCAAAGTAGTCTCGGGCAAGCGAATCGTACTCTTCGATGCTGACCTCGAAGAATCTGACCTTGTCAAAGGGGTTCAGAAGCCAAGGTTGATCAGCTGTAAAACCTGGCTTGGTGCCGAAGGTATCCCACATCTCCAAGCTCCTCGCAGCAATCATGTAGCCACCAGGCGCCTCGATCGAATAGCCAGCCATAATCGAACCACCGTATCCGATGGTGCCCCCTGGCGTAGAAACTCTGGTTGGGTTATATTTTTGGCATGTAATACTCTTGGGGTTAAGGGGGAAGAACATTGGCGTGCCGCAGAAGAAGCCCACTGCTGGTACAACAAATTCTGTTTGCAACATCATGTCAAATACCTGTCGACGAGTGGACAGGCCGTTGCATTTCCTTATATATTCCACGTTATCCGGGAGATATACCGCCTTGTTCCGGGTTGTCTCCATGTATCGTCGGATACACTGCTCGATTTCTGGATGGTCCATTACGAGGGGAAGTCGGACCTCCCGGCAACTTATCGGCAAATTAACCGCGGCGTCAATCTGCGACTGATTCTCGTTGACTCTATTTAAAAGTTCTTGTTGAGATATCTCAATTGGATCGTACTCGATCATTACTGACGACATATGGGGGGTGAAGAGCAGTCTCACGTCGACTTGAGACTGGAGCTTGTCTATCAGGAGCTTCACACGGCCAATTATGCCTACGTTAACTGACTGTTCCCCTATCTCTATCAAGAGAAATCTATCCCCGCCCTGTGACCGAGTTAGAATTTAGCTTCACTATGAAATAAATAAATCTGTATCAATTCGTACCTGTCGATAAGTAATCTTTGGTGGCAATTCAGTGTGGTTAGGGGCCGGAACCGTTTTCAAAATCGCACCATTCGGCATAATAGTAGCACGGGCAATGCCGCGAGGGAATATGTCGGGAGTGGCAGTGTTGCTGGAGACGACCTGCTGGATGGCCGCCAAATACGCCTCCACTCGTTGGATTTGTGTAACGGCATTTTCAAGAGACACAGGAGTCAAAGCGAATGTATCACCCGGCCTGAGCTGGCCCAACTTCCAGAGGTCTGCAGAAATTACTGTGGACGAGCAAATCAGACCTCCGAGGTTAGGACTGTCCACTGTCAATATGCACGGCGAGTCCCCTCCCCAGTTCATCCCACCAGGAGATGGATAACCATAACTACCATTAAGTTAGCAATTCGGAGGCCAGAAAGCTGTCGGTAAGGGGACATCTTACTCCAAGTAATTAGACGGATGTGAGCCGGCCTCCCCTCCGCTCTGCCGTGCCCATTGTGGTGCTGGCCCCAGCAATCGAACGCCGGATCTACTAGAGTTGTGGCCAACCTTCCACTTGGTGCCATACAGCATATTTCTATCCTCGGTCGTCATGATATCTTCTGAATCGTGGGGTCCTTGAAGAACATAAACCTCTTCCACGCTCATGTTTGGGACCATATGCAGCGGCAACCCAAAATCTTCGGTCTCTATATGGGGGGCCAGCTCTTGAATCTGTAGATGCAAGAAGTCCCCCGCACGTAGCGGTCGCCCTTGGTAGCCACCGTACTTTAAGCTTGGGGTTGTCGATTTCGACCCGAAAACCGATGGTATGTTGGGAAATCCTCCTCTAACAGCAAGATACATCCGACAGCCGGCCCCTATTATGGTGCCAATTTTTAATCTTTGGCCTGCTCCGACGAGGAGAGATGACCACGTTTGTCGTTCTTTGCCGTCGATTGTGACAACACAATTAGCACCGCAGATGGCAATTTTCGATGAAGACGTGAATAATAGCTCAGGTCCTATCAAAGTCATCTCTAGCACCTCAGTGCCTACAGGATTACCAACAAGAATATTAGCAATACGGGACGAGATGCTGTCCATTGGGCCACTCTTAGGGATTCCGTAGCCAATTGAAGGACGCGCCGGAAAATCCTGGATGGTAGAATAGGAGCCGCCTGAAATGACATCGATTCCGCACGGTTTATATGAGAAGCGAGTGTCGAGGAAGTTCGTTAAAGTTTCTCCATTGGCAAATGCCTCAGATGAGATGATTGCTCCTACAAAGTCGAGATTGGTTGGGGGACCCTTCAAAACGACGCCTGAAGAGCAGACCTGACCCATCTTTTCCACCGCTTGCTCCCTCGTGGGTGCGTGGACCATTACTTTCGCGAGTAGAGGATCTAAAGTTGTTAATACATGAAATCTAATATTTTTGGAGTGGGTCTGTTTACCGTAGTGTGAACCAACGTTCTGTCCCGTTTGGATCCAAGTATCTACTCTGGCGTCTTTTGTCGACGGCCATCGCACTTCCTGGAAGAGCCCCGGACTCGGCGCAAAGTCGCGATGTGGATCTTCCGCATAGATACGAGCTTCGATAGCTGCACCGGAAGGAACAGTATCTCGTAATATTAACAGCTCGGTTAAAGGAATTCCACCCCGCCCTGCTCTTTCAAAATCTGCCTGGCGAAACATCAGTACCACAATGTCGACGTTGTAGCACAATTCTGTGATGCCATGTTCGACCTGCAATCTTGTGTTCATCTCTAAGAAAAAGAATTCACCCGTGGTATCATTGACGAGGAACTCTACAGTCCCTGCCGATTTATAATTAAGCATCGATGCGTAGTTGGTCGCATATTTCGTGAGTTTTTGTCGAAGCTCTGGATGAGCTTCAACAAAAGGACTAGGGCATTCCTCGATGACCTAGAGAACCAAAAGATCAGGGGAATCAGCTTTTGATATCAGTCTGGAGAATTTCTGAAGGCTACACACTTTTTGATGTCGTCTCTGGATGCTGCATTCTCGTTCCCCAAAGTGAATGATATCCTTGCCATTACCAAAGACTTGGACTTCAATATGACGGCTTTGGGGGTAATACTTTTCGAGAAGCACCCCCGAATTTTTCGATAGTCTTTCGCCGCTGCTTTGCACCATCTCGAAAGCACGTTGGACGTCCTCCGAAGAATGACAGATCTGCAAACCCATCCCACCTCCACCTGCAGTCGCCTTGAGCATCACCTATGTGCCTTGGCTTAGTATATGACCTCCGAGACTTCGCGCGTTGTCTCTTACTGGGTACCCCAGATGCTCTGCTGCACTCAACGCTTCATCCCCCGAATCCAGCAGGTCTGTTCCCGGGATAACGGGTACCTTGGCCTTGTGCGCTATCTCTCTCGCGCGATGTTTTAGGCCCATGTTCGTAATAGACTCAGGCGACGGGCCCACGAAGGTCATGCCCGCATCAGCAACCTTCTGTGCGAATGCGGCATTCTCACTCAAAAATCCGTAACCGGGAATCACAGCGTCGGCGGAACATTCGCAACAGATGCGAAGGATTTCATCTCTAGCACAAGTAGTCAAATTTAAAAGACCACAAATATCACGAATGTTCAAGGAGTGTCCAGAGCAAATGCACGTACACGTCCAAGTATCCTGATGTACCATCACCTGATATTAGCTGCACAGCTTCATCAGCCAATGCCACGTGGAGTGATGTGGCATCCGACGGGGTGTATATGGCCACGCTTATCACGCCCAGATCCCGCGCGGCATGAATGCATCGCACGGCGATCTCTCCACGATTAGCGATTAACACCTTAGCGATGTTGGTCAATCGTAGATGGCCCATGATATGTTTTGTTGCAAGACACAGAATTGCAAGAAACGAAGCCCAAGAAACACAGCAAATGTGACAGTATTGCTGTGAGAGTGGCGGAGAGGGGAAGAAAGCCAGAGGAGTAATCCAAGTGCGGTATACCGCCGTCTATCTACTGGAGATGTCCGGCGGTGGTGGGGCCGGCGAAACTCGGTAACATTCTCCCAATATGCTGTGCAACGCCGTCACGCCTCGTCGTCATCGTGAAACGCACCTTGTTCTTGAATATGTGTCTGACTTTATCCAGTAAATCTCCAAATTTCTTACACATGAATAGTCAGCCCCTTATTGGTTGACTTAGCAGGCCGGCCACTCACACTACTTCATATTCACAATTCGCTTCACCATTGTCAATCGGCTTGAAGCTGGATATCGGTTCGTCATCATTACCGACTGCCAGTTTCTGTGAGAGACCTTCTCAGCTTTGAACTGCTCCGTTATAAGCCAAAACGCGGCCGTGAAAATGCTCTATCGGGTTAGTTTGTTGGGGCTGCCGCGGTTAGCGCCGGAGGCCGATAGCGGATCTACCGGGACAAGACCCGGGGCTGGAATGACATAGGTAGGTAATGGGGGGTCGATGAGTAGCTGTAGTAAATATACAACAGAAGCTCCCATGTTAGCGTGCGCAATCAGCTTCAATAATAGTTATCGCTACTTGAGGATAACTCTGTGCGCTTAGGAGCTTCCCTGATATTTTCCCGACATTAATTTTGAGCCAGAAAATTGTCAATCAGGATGGAAGGATTTTTGAATAAGGTTGGCATTAATTGCGATATGGGCGAGGGTTTCGGGAAGTGGAAGATGGTATGCTGATACCGCAAAACCACCGCCGAGAATACAATCCATTGAAATTACCACAAAGCTGTAGCTAACCACAATTGGCATGTTCCTGGAACTAGGGTCCCGACGAAGAGCTTATTAAGCTCATAGATTACGCTAACATAGCTTGCGGTTTTCATGCTGGAGATCCCACCATCATGCTAAAGACGATCCGGCTCGCGAAAGAGCACGGGGTCAAGATTGGTGCTCATCCGGGACTTCAAGGTGGGTTCACACCGTACGCCACACACATAAGCATGCCATTCTTGCTATGTGGCACTCGACGAGTAACGCCCGAGCACAGATATGTTCGGTTTCGGACGACGCAAGATAGAAATCCACCCCGACGACATGTACGCCATGATACTGTATCAAGTTGGCGCTTTGAAGGCAATGCTGGACGCTGAAGGGGTGCCCCTGAGTCACGTCAAGCCGCACGGGGAGCTGTTTTTCTACATGCAACGCGACCTGGGTATCATGGATGCTGTCTTGCGTGCTTGTGCGGTCTTTGGGGTGCCGGTCTTTGGTTCCAAGGGCACAGAGCATCAGAAAGCCATGTGCGAAAAATATGGGCTCATCTTCGTCGAGGAAGCCTATACCGACCTTCAATACAACAAGCACAAGAAATTGATGCCGGCAAGCGAAAGCAAGATCGCAACGGTCAATGACATCTACACCCGGACCATCTCGATTGGCTTGGAGGACTCGGTAGTCGATAATGAAGGAAACGTGTTTGAAATAGGTTTCAATGGGCGGCCTTTCTTGTTCTGCATTCATTCTGATATGCCGACCGCGCTGGATAACGCGAAGGCATGTAGGAAGGGCATCGACGTGATCAATGCGGCACAGGGGTGGTAATGCTGTGTCGGATACGCATTTCCCACTATCCATTTCCCACTACCCATTTTCGCTGTCTCTAGGATGCAACATACAACTCCACGTTGTGGATAAGCTCCAGGGGTCATTGTTTGACCTGATAATAAGTGCACAGCGAGTATACTACTGTTTAGTGGACAATGACTTTCTATGGCCGGGTGTGTTAAAAACGAGAGGACATTGGAGGGTTCGACGCTACAAGAGATTGTTAATACCTTAATTTGATATGTGGACTGCTCTGTCCCCGGACTTTTTATCAAGCACTTAGGTTCTTAGCAGAAGTTTACCAGTCCTGCGCACCTATGCAAAGCCCGCTTCAAACAATAGTCAACTAGGATTTATAATTGAACTACTCTAGGGTCAAGTACTAGCTGATTACCGTCCTACAAACCTGGCGCCTGAAAAAAAAAAGGTAGCAATTTGTCTGTTGAATATCGGAAAGCAAAAGCTTGTGTTAAAGATGACTTGCATCTCCAGCCTTGACCACATTTTCTGTGATCTCGACCTAGTTGCGAACTGAACTCGGACTCATCGGCCATGTCTAGTTAGTCAAACCCTTAAAAGCCTTGAAATAGCGGTGAAATTCCTCCGGGCATCAACCGGGTTCGTTGCCATCCTTGATGCGGCAGTCCGCTTATCGGCCCGCAAGTTACTGGCTAACCTCGAAGCATTCCCTTCCGTGGTAAACAGGACCTTAGTGACGCGTCGATCACCCTCGCTGCGTAAGGTGCTTAGCAGCTTCCTAAAATATGGATCGGTCGAATTTGTTCTCTCGAACGGGAACCTATCGAAAATCTAGATTGTGAGTAGAGGTGAATGAACAAAGAGATCCTTGATCAAGCCTACAGCTGCCTCTACGCTTTTGGTGGCTTCCGTCGAGGAGCCGAAAGCGATGCTCAAAATCCTTTTCTGGGTCTGGTATGGAGACACTAAGGGGAGAGAGTTTAGGACAGGCGGTGATGGAATAAAGAAATATAGCAAGCGTGAAATTGATTCGATGACAACCCTTTACAAGTGATTACAGGACCAAGTGTGCTATAAAACTTTGAAGTTACCTGACTTATATAGAATAAGTTTCACTGTGCTTCAGCTTATCACGTCTCATCATATGAAACAACTATTAGCAGAATGAATCTTATTTTATCGCTGAAAGAATATAGACGTAAAGCAGTTATGATACTGCATCTGTTGATGGGGGAGGCGGTATGTACGCAGGCGACACTGGCTGGTACTTTGGCCGATTCGTTTCACAATAACAATTATCAAATACGTGTTACGAGACAAAGAGACTTCTGTATATAGTCAGGATAGTTCCACGAAGGTGTTTTAGAGACCTCCGTGCAACAACAAGAGTCTATTACCTAGTACAAGGTCCCTGACACCATGCATATAATTAAAGAGCCAACCTAAAGAAAAAGAAAACCGGAAAGAAGTAGGAAGGGAAAAGAATATTGGCAAGGATAACGGCAGATCTAGGGTCCCCAGACATAGCATGATTCGTTTCTTTCATAACGCAATTACTTCGCAGCGAGACGGTTCACACCGAAAACCTAACTCGGGCAAGAAAATGGCTTGTTCGAATTGCTAGCTGAGGCAATTGCAACTAGTAGTAACATAACCATGAGTAGTTATGAATCGCTCCTATACAAATGCTAGTTGTCCTATATAATTATAGTCTTATAAAGTAGGTCCACATTGAAACAGGTAGGTGAGGGACCAAGGTACTTCAGGTACTGCCTAAAGGAGGGATCAGCTGGTGTTTCCCGGCTAAAGTCGGTCGAACATCAACGTCACATCGAACATGACGGGTGCAGTTGAAGACGAAAATACCAAATTATGTTATAATAGGTGAAATTCTTTAATCATAAACGTCTTGGCCTCGTTTCGCGCGTATCTTAACTCATCCACGGGAAGCCGTGGGAAAGAAAAAATTGACAGAAAGGAAAGAAAGGGGGGGGGGGTGGACACAGAAGCCATAAAAATTGACACTATTAGTTCAACGTTTATAAATGATGGTACATCACTGTTGCAATAACGGAGAGCCCAGACTTGAGCAAGCCCTCCCCGTCGACCGAAACAGCCGGATGCCCATAATACCCGGCTGGCTGGCTGCTAAAGCGGGAGCGATGGGACCGCGATATGGGGTATGGTATAGTATGGGGACGTAGAACTTCGTAATGCTATATCTATTTATATAAACAAATATCATACCCGATTGTCTAAAAAATCACATAGATAACCCAAGAAGGTAGGCAGTGTAGTTGCAACTTCTTCTCGCGAAGTCTTACTTAGTGAACTCGTGACTGATTCAACGAACATGGCGCCGTCGACAGTCGTCACAGTTGCCTTCACGGGACTTCTTCTATCCCTGGCATCGGCGGCGATAGTCCCAAGCCATAATAATCCGGAGTCGAGACAAGCGGCAGCATGCGCGCCCGTGCCCTCGCCCTCCAAGTACCCGACGTGGTCTCAGCTGCCGCTGCAGACGACGGTGCCCGACCCGTTCCTACCGCTGGCGTACACGACGACGGACAACGCGGCCGGTTCGGCCAACTTTGCGCAAGACGTCATGACCGGCAAGGGTAAGAACCGGATCCAGACGCCCGAGGAGTGGTACCAGTGCCGGCAGCCTGAGATCATCCAGATGTTGCAAGAGTACCAGTGCGTCGCGCCCTTCTCTTACAATCATCACACGGACACTCCCTTTCGATTCGAGAACTAGTCTGGACTAACCCCCTACCTTCTCTTGCCCGTAATAGATACGGCTACTACCCGGACCACAGCCAGGAGACGGTGAAGGCCACGCGCAGCGGGAACACGGTGAACATCGAGGTGACGGCGGGCGGGAAGACGGGGAGGTTCAGCGCGACGCTGTCCCTGCCGTCGGGCGCCTCGGCCTCGAAACCCGCACCCGTCGTCATCAACATCGGCGGCATGAGCAACCAGCCGTACCTGCAGGCCGGCATCGCCATCGTCGGCTTCGACTACACGCGCGTCGCCTCCGACAGCAACGCCAAGACAGGCGCCTTCTGGGACATCTATAGCGGCAGGGATATCGGTATGTGTAATTTTCGATTCTCCAGATTGACGTATTGGGCTATTGCTCTTCTTGCCTCGCTGCCTCCTTTCCCATATTACTTCTCGTTCCAGAGATTGGTGCAGAGGCTGTTTGAAATCGGGTTATAACCCAACGCAACAAATCCAGTACAACAAGAACTAACCAATCTCTCATTATAAAAGGCTCCCTAGCAGCCTGGGCCTGGGGCTTCCACCGCACGCTCGACGCGCTGAACGCAACGGTGCCGGAGATCGACGCGAACCGGGTAGGCGTGACAGGGTGCTCGCGTCTCGGCAAGGGGGCTTTAGCCGCGGGGCTGCTCGACAAGCGGATCACACTAACGATGCCGATGAGCGCTGGGGTACAGGGGACGGGGCCGTACCGGTATCACGGGCTCAGCGGGCAGGACGAGACGCTGGAGAACTCGAAGCAGGGCGCGCCCTGGTGGAGCGACAACACGCTCGGCACCTTCGTCAACCACGCCGAGAACCTCCCCTACGACGCACACACCATTGCCGCGGCCATCGCGCCTCGTGCCCTGGTGATCGACCAGGGCACCGGCGACCAGTTCACTAACAGCAAGGGCACCGCCGTCATCGTGTACCCGGCCGCCAAGCTCGTCTACGACTTCCTGGGCGTCGGGGACAAGGTCGCCATGTCGGTGCGGAGCGGCGGACACTGTGACATGAGCGGGTAGTGAGTCTTCCCGTGGAATTTGTGACCCTCCTTGTTTGTGCCTTTCCATCGGGATCATCGACCGGATGCTGACAATAGTGCTCTATAACAGCAATAGCATCCTCCCTTTCGTAACTCATATTCTCCAGAACACCACCTTGACAAAAGACTACAACGATCTGGGTAGTTACGGCTCTCCGATGACGACCGCATACCCCTGGGCCACCGCCGTGCCAAAATCAGCCTAGCGGCGTATACGGGCAAGAGCGAAAGAAACATACTGGGAAATTTGAAACATTAGATAAAAATCACGACATGAAATCATTCTAGGCTGCCTATACCACCAAACAAAACTGCCCAAACGCCGATAAGATGCTTGAGCCCACAGATCCCGTGTCTAAACAAGTCAACCCAACTAGTATCACAGTGAACATCCACAAGGCAGGTCTACGTCTCCGGGACAGTCCCATCAACCCCCCGTAATGAAATAAATAGTTTTTTTCTCTTCTAGGCAAATGCGCCTACAAGAGCCATGAGCGCGGCGCCGGCGAACACCGCCAGACCCGCGTTCCTCCTTTTCTTTCCTCTTAGTGTCCTGTAGCTCTTCTCGGCGAGGAAGTCCTCGGCCAGGAGCTGCACTAAGCCGGCGAATAGTAGAAGGCCACTCGATACGGCGTTCATAAAGCCTACCATCAGCAGCCCAGTCTGACTCTTCGGGTCGTAGAGGGTGTGCACACCCAGCCCAATTGCTTGTCCCAGGGGAGTAGTGAGCCCGTAAGCCAGTACCATGAGCCATGGCCGGATTGACGAGCGGGGAAACTGCACTGCTGCTATTCGGGAGCCGAGGGCGAGGCCCTCGAAGGTCTGATGGAAAGCAATCGCGATCAGGAACACGACGAATGGTGGTCCTGTCGCGACTGATACGGCCATGCCGATGAAGACGCTGTGAAACAAGATGCCGGCTTCGAGTAGCATGCACTGTAGCATTCGCCTTCTTTGCTCTTCGGGTGTGAGCGGCTCCTGGTGTAGCCCAGTCTCGGAAACATGCCTTTGGTGGCCTTGTTGAGTGAGAGGTTGTGTGTGATCGTTCGTAGCGGGATCGAGCTCGTTCAAATTTAGTTCAAGATCGTCGTCATCGTCATCATCGTCGTGGTGCCCGTCCTTATTGGGGACAAAGAGTTCCTTTCCGTTCTGCTGTGTCGGCACGGTCGTGGGCGTCGTTTCTGGGAGCGGGGATACATCAGTCATCAGGCCGCGACTTGCGCCTACGTCGTCAAGAGCAATATCCGCCGGTCGGTGGCTTGTTATCCTTTTCGCAGCAAATCCACCGTTAGTTTGAGCCTTGAGATCTACCCCATCCTCCGATTCCGCGTCTTCCGAATCCCAGCCATGATTATGCGCGTGTGAATGCCCAGCGCCTCTCGTCGTTAGATAGGATTCGAGTGCGACCACGGTAAGGGCGGATACCATGGCAACAAGGCCAGCGGTGGGTTGGTATCTCGAAGTGAAGAAGTCGGGTAGGCATGGGTCCGTAAGTGATACGAATGCAGTCGGGAGGAGGTGGACAAAGGCGGTTGCTATTAGGACGCCGGTGCCGAAATGTTGGCTCAGAAAGATGATGGTATTCGCGCGACGGCTGCCCTTTGACGACGTCTGGCGGGAAAAGAGGGGGAAGCCGCATGCTAGTAAGGTAGGTAGTTAGTTTCGAGCCCGAAGTGTAGAGACGCTGAGATGTAGAGCCGAGGCATACCGAGGGTGCTGAGAGCGAGGATCAGAACGAGGGCGAAGACGTGTAGCGGCGTGTCGTATGCGCCCTTGTCGCCGGAGCCACAGGCGGGTTTCTCGGATGTGGCATCGCTATCCTGCCTTCTCGCTAACTCGGCACGGAGGAAGTCGGTTGGGATCGACGACCACGAGGCATCTGTCCACACGGGTTAAACCCATATCCTATGCGGCTGTCTGTGCTGTCAATTGATGCTCACCGTTCAGAAGATCAGACGGTCCCATGGCGGCGGGAAAATCACGGGTTGCGATCGGATTAATTATACAAATTCGAGGGGAGGGGGAGCAACATTATTACCAAGTTGATGGCCATGGAATCAGGTAGAGGCATAAAGTGTAAAGTGTCGACTGTCGCAGTGGTAGACTTTGGTTGACGAAGGATGCATGTCATATCATTAGCATGTCCAGGGCCTGTCTGGGCACCCGGGTAAGGCTAGGGCAGAGAAGCTAGGGGCTGAGTTTGGCACCTGCGCTAGACTGATCACCGTTAGATGGGCATCATGGTACAGTAATAAGGTTGGCCTCTCCTTGGTTGATTAGCTACGACTTTGGTAATTACCCCCACGTCATTTCTTGGCAAACACAGTGGCGGTAGGTAACTGCCTCATCAACAGTTTATTTAAATACTTCTTACTGGAGCTCTGGGAGCCGATCCGAGTCTAAAAGAACTCCAGGGCCGAGCCGGAACGGAACGGGCGGAAAAGCAAGGATGCTGTACCCACGTACCATTATAATATTATAATGTTATAACCAAGTCACTGCCTCATATATGAGCAATCAGATCAACTGAGGGTAGGTTGCCCCTGTCTACCTGAGGGTAGCTCCACTTTTGGGTGTAGACATGATCCACAATATACTTAACGCCACAAAGATAGCGAGCCTCGTGAGCCTGTAGGGCGAGCGGCGGATTAAAATAAAAAATATTCGCTTTCTTTCCGGAGTGGGGGCCGGCGCGGAGCGCATACCCCCCGGAGGTTAAAAAATTTAAAAAGAATGTTAAATTGTGGTTGTCGCGGCGTAGCCGCCTATCGAGCAGAAGTCGGGTACTTTGTGGCTAATATCTACACCCCAAAGTGGAGCTACCCTCAGGTAGACAGGGGCAACCTACCCTCAGTTGATGTGTAGACTTCTCATATATTCACCATCTTTTCCAATCTCTTATATTTGGAATGCGGTTTATTAGCGAAGTAGAAATTGAGATCGAGAGAAGATTGGAACATGGCCGAGAGGACAACAGATTTATACTATGCTTCGCAGATGTGCTTTCTTGGAGGTATTAATTTATTTCCGTCGGTGATCTTATGCCTTCTAGGCTTTCTTAGGCCGGGGTGTGCTAAGTGCAATGCTTTTTATGATTGGTTAGGGAGCTTCTACCATTGAGATCGAGTTTACATCATTTAGTATCTGTTATAAATCTGCTATAACCTATTTCCTGCTTGTTTTAACAGTTTAGACGTTATAGAATAGTCTGAGGTAGACATCACACTACCTATTTTGTAATAGTATGCAATGTGGCCAAGGCAGAGAATTTCTTTTATCTGCGTCTTGTTTTAGCTTAAGATCGAAGAAGAGTTCTTGTTCAATTCTTGGATAGGGTAAAGTTGAACTAGGGGCGAAACGCCAATGCCGAATTTCATTTGGGTAACACGAAGGGTTTGGCCAATAGCAATTGAAACATCCAATACCGTCACTTGTGCTGTTCGTTACTGCAATATTAACGCATACATCGGAGTAAGGTTCGTGCTAGATAATTGAGTAGGATTTCGATGCGGGGAATTTGGACGGAAGTATTTGACTCCATCCCGTTGCTGGTATTTTCTGATGTATATATAAAGGGAACAAAGAGAAGTGGAAATCTGGACTTTTGCAGCACCCACCACCCGAAGCTATATTAACTAGGCAGACCTATTGTCTCACGCCTATAGTGTATGTTCGCACGTTAGTTGCCGACTCTGAATTGCCACAAAATACTTATCCCTCCTATTCAATACTCTAGATCACCATGCAAAGCGGAAAGGGGCATGGGAGTGCAATGGCACCGAGCGATGCGTCCAGGATTCAGTCTTCTCAGGTCTGTTCAAATCACTAACTGCGCTACACACTCGCCTCATACGTCACCCCAGTACTGACAAACATCGGCCAGGCTACAGCCGGTAGAGATATGTCGTCCGGTGGATTTGCGGCCCGAGCACAGTCTGCCGCTGCTCGTAATGAAAATTCCGGATATTCTGGGGGTAACAGCCAGGCCGCTCAGGGTGGCAATCAAACGTCCGGCCCGGCACAAAAGTAACTTACTCCATGCTGACTCTCGGGGCCGGGGGGGGGGGGGGGGGTTTGGCTTCACAGGATGAATTTAGAATAGGGTTGATTGAATGGAAGGTCACACAAAAGCCAGCGTACGAGAATGAATATCGCTACTGATGAATATTGCTACTGATGAATATCGCTACTGAAAATTTCTTATCTTGCTCATCGATACTATAATAACAATATAAGAAAAAAGGTTTCGTTGTCTTTATACTCCTGGCAGTATAAAGAGCCTGGATGCCTCTTCACACCCCTGCGTGTAGCGTAGGTGGGAACTGTCATTGGCCCGGTGTGTGGTCTGCCTAAGGAATTTGTTTGTTGGTGTTGAATGGCCGGGATCTTGTAGTCCACCACCAGAGGGTCACGGAGCATCGTGGTTGGCACAGTACATTTTGACATTCTGACCTTGTATTGTAATACTCCAAGTGTTGGTGTGGTGCTAAAGACCCCATCATGATCCTGCCTAAATGGGCGGAGTAACCGGTGTTGAATTGTAACTGAAAGATGTTGTTGATACTCTCTAGTGGTTTCCGCATTAACATCACGAATTATAACTCCATGCTAATCCTGAGACTTTAAATATAATCTCGGGTTTGTTTCATTGTCATGGATGAGATAACCGCTTCTTCGGCCATCTTCTAGGTGACTGGCATAACCTGGAATAAAACCGGGCGTAGTGTTTCTTAATTCAGATTAATCCCCTCGAGACAAGTCGATCATATTTATGAGGCGGAATGGAAGGCTGAATCGTCCAATATCGTCTCCGATGATCTCAACACTTGCTTTAAGATACGCCTACCTGAAACGACACAAGAGCAATTGATCTGCTCCATTCCTTCTACCCGTTTGTGGATAGAAGGGGTCATCCATCCAAAACGCTCGCGTCGCCTGGCGTAGCCGGAAAGGCAAATCGTCATGGGTCTGCAGCAGTCGAAATCGAGTATCTGTAAGCAGTGTGTATCGAGTAGAAGAGAATGCATCGGCCTAAACCAATCATTATTAGGTGGTGCTAGAACGAATTTCACACCGATCGCGTCCACCCGTGCCAACTAATGCATGAATACGAGTGCTTTGGCCATGCGTCGCGAGTATTAGAAGATGTCTAGATCTAGCTCTTCCATTTGGTCGACATGAAGAGGGAAGTTACGGAGGTTAAAGGTATGGGATGCTGACCTTTTTGTGGGATTTGCGCCGCTTGCCTAGGTGATTATGGTCTGACTAGACAGTCGGCATTGTTGGGATCGTTCCTTATGGAAGATGCCAATGCCGGCGGACAATACATGATAATCAGATCGTCCCGGAAGAATTTTGGTAACGGTAGGATACGCTCGGTTAACGGAATGTTACACGGGGTGTATCCCTCCGGGAAGCGATGAACAATGTCCTTCACGTTTTCCGTAGAAATATAGCCACGCGATAAGGGTATCTTAAACCCGCAGAAGTTCCCAGATCTGTAACCTGCTAAGAGCCATTATGGATATCGGAATCGGTTTTTAAGGATCAGCCTTCTTCGCCTTCTTCGCCGTCTTCACGTTTGATGGCAATACTCCGCTGCGTAGGGCGTTTGTCGGACCACACCGACCCCGCCCCGATACGATTTAAGGGGCTCTTTGGACCTCGTTTCATTGTTGTAGACGGCGTTACCCATTGGTAGTGGTTGTGCGTGGCTTCCTTCTGTGATGGATGCGTTCAGTAGAGGGCTAATACTGAAATGTGGAGGTTTCTTCTTCCGTGATAATTTACTGTAGTAAGCGGAGAACAAATGCACGATGAACCGGATGCCTAAACTTGTGGGAGAATCTGAATCATATCGAAGAAGGAATTCGAGGAGGGAATTTTACTTGTCCGCACATACAGAGGACATGTAAGCCCCCAAACCCTTTCGGCCCCAATAGGATGAATAATGGCGTTAATTCAGAAGAATGAACTCTAAACTGCCTGGCTCAGGCCACGGAAGGGAATGGCTCTAACACCGAATTTTATTCCTAGTATAATATTTCACGGAGAGTTTGTCATCCAGCAGCAGTCGGCAATCTTGCCGGATACCTCAGGTGTGCACCCCCGAGAAACCGTGCCAATATTTTGGAAACGCGAAAATTACCTGTTTCCTGTAACCTCCTATCGCTAATTGGCACATACGGTAAGGTTCATGGCGAGTATTTCGTGTGACGGTGCGCTCTGATTGAGCTAAACTTAGGCTTGGCTCTGAAAAGCAGACAACAGCTCCGAGTTACAAAGCAGAAATATTTACTCTTAAGGCTGTTTATTATGATACCTCCCCTGTATCAAAGAAAATGTGTATACGGCCAGGGACTAGCTTACGAAGGTGTTTCGATACCCTTCGCGCAGCAACAAGATTCTATACCTATTCCGTACTTGAGATCATGACATTACTAGATATTTATGAATTGTTACGTGTACTTTATATTCCATCTTGACTATTGTTGAATCTCTTGTCTACACCATCTCCCAAGTAGTAAACAGGACGCCTCGCCATGTTACATGTTTTGATATTAGTGGCTTGCTGGTAGATACTGTGGTGATAATCACTAAAGAGCTTACGAATCAAGCTGAACGTGTTGTTGCTTCGGACCCTTTGCAGCATTAAAGCATTATTTTTGCGGAATTTCGACCGCCCTTGTGCAACCTGAGGCAAGACACGATAAGGGAAGGGCTTGTAAGAAAACAGGCAGCCACGTTCTATCCTATCTAGGAGCACTTTTACCAATAACTTTTTCCTTGCTATGAATTTCACGTTAAGTTGAGAATATTTAATTTAGGGTAAAGCGATAATAGATTGCCGTTGTCATTCTGCGTCCTACAAATGCAACAAACAACTCCTACGAAAGTTAAAACTTGCCGGCCACATTTTCTTAGGTTCTTTTGAAGGTCAAGCATTCAGCTGTAACGAAGCATGAAAAATAACCTCATCTCAGACATTTGCTAAACTATGGTCATGGCTGCTTATATGAATCGGAGATTCCGTACCTTTCTCTGGAAATGTCTTGTACCACGCGCCCTAAATTGGGCGCAATGTCTGGCGTCCAATGTACCTAAGTCTTAGGACGATTCCTAGATTAATAAACGGCAAACCGATCGAACTCTCCGCGAAAGAGCCGGCGGGGCTTTTTGCCTGCCGTTAGATTCGGGCTTATTGTCACGGTTCCACGGATCTTGATATCGGAGGTCAAGAGCATCTGGAACATGAAGGATGCTAAAACAAGGAGTCGTCGTACCGAATAGGGCTATGAATTGGACAGCCTGATAATGATCATATTTCAGTATAGTATGATGGGAATAAAGAATTGTACAGTAGCATCTAAAAAGAGTGTATTTAAATAGCATGTCTCTCATAGCAAGCGCGCTTCATCAATCCTGATTGAATCTAGACCCGTAGTCAGCTTCCTGTGTAAACCATATTGTAAGGCCCTCTCACGTAATAAAGTCCGACGATCCTTGAAGATAGTGATTGTGGCGAGATGTTCCCTTAGAGGCCTGATTTCTTCGGTAACTTCAAAAACACACACATCGGATCTCGGCAGCGCATGAATACTTACACCCCCTAATCTTGACGAGACGTGGAACTCATCGATCAATACAAACCAGAAGGGGAAGGC
The DNA here is from genome assembly GCA_025201785.1 of Xylaria longipes. NCBI lineage: Eukaryota > Fungi > Ascomycota > Sordariomycetes > Xylariales > Xylariaceae > Xylaria > Xylaria longipes. The sequence goes on from MU619806.1 coordinate 52,643, forward strand.
GGTTCGGTATCCAAGACGCACGAGAACCTTGAGGGCGCTTACTCCTAGCTAATGGATGTTGCTAGATCTGAGCGTGATCTTTCTACTGTCTTGTAATTACAAGCCACTTTGCTTGCCTTATTGTGCCTCGCGAATGGGTATTGGCTAGCGGCGTCTTAGTTGTAGATATTACTGTAGCGTTGTATTCCCTTGGCGTTAAATGCACCTTTTTGGAGCGTTCAATCGGATTGCCCAATCATGCATCACCTTCACCTTGATAAATGTCCGACGTAGGTTGCATCACTTATTCCGACTTTGACTAGACAGCATCTTATAGGTCAATCTCCCTATCCCTGGTGCATACATTGTCCTTATAAGGGTGCTGTTACAACTCCACTTAATCGTTACTTGCATCGCTAGTCAGATAGGAATGTCGCCCATGGGCATGTGAAATGAGACGGCCGTATCCATCGTAGACCGGCATTCGCGATTTACCAAGAAATAATAGCCCTTCGCCATATTGTACCATTTCGATGAAATCTTAAGTTATCCGTGACTGGGGTAGCACGTTCTGCGTTCACGGATGCATGTCCAAAAGGGCAGCTGTGAAGTTGATTCATGGACGGCCAGGAAAAGGCCAAGAGTTATCAACTTATTATCAACCGCACCCATCGAGATCCCGCCAATCATCTGCCGGCCAGGCTGCTTGGTTATTAATCTTTTAGCACGGGGGGTGTGACTTCTCCCTGGACCAGCTTCTGGGGTGATGTGTCAGTTCTCAAAGGAATGATGAATGCCATTAATACCAACACCATCAACGCTGTCGGTGGAGTTGTTGTGCATGATGGCCCAGACTCTCCCCACTCTACAACCTCAAAATGTTTATCTCCGAGCTCTAATGTAGAGGCACATGCGTGAACATACTTAGAGTTTTACACTCTGGCTCTGCGGCGTAGTACCGAACCGCTCTACCTGCCCTGTAGGCGATTCCGGTCACCCAGGTGGGCTTAAGAATGAGGCTTCAAAGTTTAACAACTGGTTCAAAGTAGTGAGATTCATCTCTCCCCTGGGCGGGTCACTGAGCCTTATGGCTATCGATCACCTTCCTATCTAAGAGCTAGTTGCGTTGCAACACTACGCCATCTGTACAGAATGTCCCCATCGCTTTGCAATGTCCATCCACACGCTTGGGATGCATTTATATGTGTCGTACATGACGGGCGCCTCCCGGCCAGCCAGATGACTAACATGTATGGTTCCAGACTAGCACCAGTCTGTAGATGCGAGACATGCTGATCCGGATACCTCCGAGTAAGTTGCGCGATGATCTAGGGACATCGCAAAATAGCCACTTCGTATTTGGTAATGAAGTCGGCGCTCCAATGAAATCCACTGGCCGCCATCATATCTATTATAGTACTCATCAGTATTATGATGGTACTCGATCGCTGTTGGTGCTTTCGTGCGGCCCGACTTCTCTATTTTAATACTCTGCTCTGCCAAGAACACGACTAGAATGATATTGTCCCCTGACCGTCATCAATACTGCCCTCCACTCATCCTCTCTGCTTCACTCCTTCCTCATTTTGCCTGGTATCTCGTAGCTTACAAGACTTGGTCCATCTGGAATCTCTATTGGCATGTATTTGGGAAACTCGACAACTCTTGGCCGTGCCACGAGTAGCTTGGCAGGTATTGCGCAACATCGTTTCTAACCCTCTGATTCTAAGTCAACATGGAGTCTCTGGGTGTATAAAAAGGTGGCAGTTCAACCCCTTCTACGAGATCTTAGACTTGCCATCACAGCTCTCTCTTCACAGGCTACAGGCGAATACATCCAGCTTATTCTACAAGATGCATAGTTTTCGCAGTTTGGCTCTCTTCTTCGGAGCTCTGCTCCCTGCTGCCCTCGCTGCTCCCGCCAGCAAGAAGGTCAGCGAGCCTGAGTACATTCCCAACAAGTACATCGTCACTCTGAAGAGTGGCATTAGCACCACCGACTTCGAGAGCCACATTAACTGGGCCCGCGACGTCCACGCTCGCAGCTTGAGCCGCCGTGATACTGCAGGCGTTGAGAAGACGTACAACATCAAGAATTTCAACGCTTATGCCGTTGAGATGGACGTGCAGACCCTTGCAGAGATCAAGGCCCACCCCCAGGTATTTTATGCGACACTATCATAGACTATGATATACTGACTCTTTGCAAAAGGTCGCAGAGGTCGAGCAGGACCAGGTCTGGCACCTCTTTGAGGAGACCCATGAGCTTTCTGAGCGAGCCCTGATCACCCAAACCGGCGCGACCTGGGGTCTAGGGACGATCTCCCACCGAACCAACGGCTCTACTAACTACATCTATGACAGCTCTGCCGGTGCCGGTACTTATGCGTATATCGTTGACACTGGTCTCTTAACCACCCACACTCAGTTCGGTAAACGAGCTTCTTACGGTTATAACGCTGTCGGCGGTGCCAATGTCGACTCTAACGGCCACGGTACCCACGTTGCTGGTACTCTTGGCGGTTCGACTTACGGTGTTGCCAAGGCTGCCACTATCATCTCTGTCAAGGTTTTCGCTGAATCGTCTAGCACTACCTCCATTATTCTTGATGGTTATAACTGGGCTGTCAACGACATCATAAGCAAAAGCCGCCAGAGCAAGTCCGTTCTCAGCCTGTCGCTTGGTAAGATTTCGCCCTCTCCCACTTGAGACTAGCCCCTAATGTTCCTTAGGCGGTAGCTTCTCTCCTGCGTTTAACAATGCCGTCAACAACGCTTACAGTTCCGGCATTCTATCCGTCATTGCGGCCGGCAACGAGGGTACCAATGCTGCCAACACCTCCCCCGCCTCTGCCACCAATGCTCTCACTGTTGCCGCCATCGACTCTATCTGGAGTTTCGCCTCCTTCTCTAACTACGGCGCGGTTGTCGACATTGCCGCTCCTGGTGTCAGCATTCTGTCATCTTGGATTGGCAGTAACACCGCTACTAACACTATCTCGGGTACCTCGATGTCTACTCCTCACGTCGCTGGTCTTGCTCTCTACCTGATTGCTCTTGAGGGTCTCTCGACCCCCGCTGCCGTCACTGCCCGCATAAAGGCTCTGGGCACCTCTGGCAAGATCAGCGGCATCCGAGGCGGAACCGTCAACCTGATCGCCTACAACGGCAACGGTGCTTAAATCTCCAAAGCCGCGAGATTTTGGTTCGCTGGAGTCTACTAGGCTGGCATCATTTGGATAGCAGTGCTTCGTGGCTATGAACATTTGATGGGACTACGAGTGTGGTAGGCCTTACCTTTGAGTAAAGCCACGCACAAAATTTGAGAAAGTATCTAGCCTAGAATAACAATTGGCCAGCGCCATATATTTCATGATTTACCAGTGTCAGGGGCCTTGTACTAGGCAATATACTTTTGTTGTCGCACGAAGGACTCTAAAACGCTATCGTGACTAATCCCTAGCTATATACAAATGGTCTCTTTGTTCCTAGTGTCTCGTGACAACCAGCATTACAAATTGTATTTTACAAGGCCACGCTACGAATAACTAATAATCCGCCGTAATCTCCATCCCCTCACTAAGAGCCACGTCTCACCATAAGTCGGTTGTTCCTGGTCAGAGGTGGTTAGAAGATAGAACGACTTGTGTCAGGGTCTTGCTGTGGAGCCAAATATGGGGTGAACGAAGGCCATTGCTGTATCATGAAGGGGTTCAAACACCTTCGTAGGCTATTCATTGCTGTTTACATACTGGAAGTGGTGCCATTACACTCTGCTCTTTTTTTCTTTCTTCCCAGTTGATATCTTTCCTATCTTCAGATCATCATCATACTCGTCTGTTACGAATTTATTTCTTGGGACCTTGGGGCTCGCCTCTGTTTAGTAATGACTGCTTATCTTATCATAAATAGCAACCGCGAAACTTTCTATTACGGGTTACAGTCGCCGCCCCGTGCGGCTTGGTACTAGCTACCCGTTCCGCGGCTTCGAGCTCGATCCGCGAACCGATGTTATATTCTTTAAGGAAAGAAAAATTGATATTTAGGCAGTTATTAGTGACTCTTACAGCTTTAGAAGACATTCAATTTCATGGGTGTAACACATATAAAACTCTTAGTTAGTATATAAGCTAATATCATCAGTGAATCCCTTTTCTCACTTTCTAGGCGGGCCGTACACTAACGAGGTATGTCTTCAATCAAAGCCTAAATGTGATACAAGCTATGAGATCCCGAATAGCTCTTGTTCATATAAATGCTCTGACATATCGCGCATGGAATCTACCTTTTGTATTTACCGGTATTCCTTTAGGGTGAATCCTTAGTCTTTAGGTAAATTATGGGCTGACGTAGAACCAAGCCCGTGATCGACAGTATATTTTCACAATCCCAGTAAATCTCTATCTCATTGGCCACGGCAAGTAATTCTTCATGATTGTGGATACATATTTTAATCCGGGGTGCATGAGGGTGGCCGCTCACGAGGAAGGATGTGTCAGCAGATGATTTAGCCTCATAAAGGACCCCATTCTTTTAGGCCAGCCCAGCAAACTGGATGTAGTATGTGAAGTTCGCACTAATATGAAACAGAGCGTGGCATCATCCGGATAAACTCAGAAGCTAGCTTCGGAGCAGAAGAGTCCTCGATCAATTGACGAGTCATCTGGTGGGATTAAGGAAGAAATGTTGTTCCTGCCGCTGCACCTTGCCGACTACCACTGCCACGTCTATCGTAGTCTGCCGATATATGTCTTGGGAGCGTATTCTTGGCAACCACACGAGGAATGGAAGTAATAAAAACGAACCTGGATGACAGCCAAGTCGAATCCGCCAGGCGGCCTAATCTTAGCTTAAAGGGGCTGAGAACCCCGAGGGAAGATGAGGCCTATAACCAGGGCTCTAGTGCTAAACATCTCAGTGAATATCGTTAATTGAAATCGAAATCGTGAGAATGATATTCAAGTCGTCATTCGCAGCCAGCATAGCCGTAGTGCTGTCGCTGGCCTCTGTGGTCGTGGCACACCCAGGGGAGCATCTCAGCGCCCGCCAGATTGAGGACGAGATGGCAAGTGCTCATGTGATCAATATGATGAACACAAAGGCCTTGGAAGCATGCCGAAACGACCCAGAGGTCAAGGCACGCAAAGAACGGGCCATTGCTCGCCGGGCGGCGACCTTTGCACGGTTGCGCCAAGAAAGGAACCTAGAGGAGGGTAAGCCAACATATCCCACTTTGGGGACAAAGCAAGTTCAAAGACTCATATGCGCTCAGCAACTTGGCTTCACCGAAGAGACGCCGCCTCGCTCCGAAAATGGGCAGCTTTAAGCCACGACAAAACTGGTTCGGTCAACTTCACCAAAGAATCGACGAATGCTGAGATCTTTGGGTCAAACACCAGCTGTGTGCTGACCCCAGACAACGCCAACGGGCCATACTTCGTGTATCAAGAACATATCCGTTCGGATCTTGTCGAGGACGTAGTTGGAGTGCCTATGCATATCGAAATCCAATTCATTGACGTGAACACCTGCAAGCCGGCAACAGAGCTCTTGGTCGATACCTGGTCGTGCAATGCGACCGGCGCATACAGCGGCGTGAGCGCAGCAGGCGAAGGGGGCCTCAAGACTACGTATCTCCGCGGGGTGCAACCCACTGATTCCGACGGTGTCGTGTCCTTCGACACGATTTTCCCGGGTCATTACCAGGGACGCGCGACGCATCAGCACCTAATCGCGCACGCCGGCGCCACGACGCTGCCGAACGGAACATACACGGGCGGTCGGGTCGCACATCTTTCCCAGTTATTCTTTGACCAGGCCTTGCGCGACGCCGTCGAGGCTACAGCGCCTTACAACACGAACCGCATCCCGAAGACGGCTAACCTGGTGGATGGATTCACGGGTTATGCCGCTACCTCCAACTTCGACCCCTTCCCGAACTACGTCCTGCTCGGCAATGGCCTCCAGAACGGTCTGTTCGTCTGGGCCGAGCTTGCTCTCAACACTTCGTCCAACTGGGACTACTATGCCCCGTACGTAGCTACTTGGAAAGAGGGCGGTGGATATAACAACCCTAACTTTAACTTCATCGCTATAGTGAATCCCCCACCCACTCATGGTTGAAGATCTTTGTGCGGAGTAAGGACTGGGCGAGAGGCATTGCTTTGCACGTCTTTATAGAGGAATTACCACATTATTGGGGGTTAAAGAGGCTTTTACGCTATGCGACATTGGTATAGCGACGAGTGGCTCGGTCGGGGCACGAAACATCTGTCGAACTAGTTAGGCAGCATACTCTCGAAACTATTTATCATACTTTCTGATAGGTATGAAGCATCTGTCTGTATATCCGTAAGAGCATGACCTTGAAGATGAGCGTCTTAGCGAATGATCCCTCGTTAACGTAGTCGCACAGGACTTTGGCGACAATTCGGTCGCAAATCCTGAGTTTCAATACGGTGGCATAATACAACGACCAATGAAGGGAACCGAGTAAACAACAAATGCATCACGATCTAGCCAAGAGGTACCAATTGGCAGTGCTCAGCAAATACTCGTATGCTTACTTCCGATCCAGAACTCAAGCTGGGCTAGGTGGCGGAGTGGTTAACGCGGTAGACTCGAATGAATCGTGCAATCTACTTCCTTCGGGAGCGTCTGTTCGAATCAGGCCCTAGTCGAAAATATTTTTCTTTTTACCTTCTTGGCGCACAGAAATAGATTAGCAAATCATTAATAAAGGTATCAGAAAAACTATAGCAGATTGAAATAGTAGTAAGTGTAACCAATTAATGATACATTAAATACATTGTTTTGAGATTGCTATAATATTCTAGAATTACGATAGTTGAAAGCACGTCAGGATCCTCTGATAGCTCCAGAATAGCATCAGGCAGGTAGCGACTGACACATGCTAGGGGAGATGCAGGCTCACTGGCCCTGTCTGATGCTGCTGTATTGACTCATGAATTTCGTCCCACCTTCGATGGTGCCTCGGTACCAGCTATCGGGAGATACTCGTCAAACTGGATGCGGCTGGCGGACAGGAACAATAACGCGGTGTCTCCATCGGGTCGCTGCAGCTCAAGCCGCGGTAGCCACATTGAACTCTCCTTCCGACAAGTACCATTGATTGGATATGCGCTTATCACGCTAGAATACTGTCAGATTCATACTCCAAGATCGACGGACGAAGTATTGTCAAGGAAGATCTTATCCAATACTGTAATCGGAGAACGCTGTTTCAGGACCTCGCCATAGGTACCTCGTTTTAGGGTGTGTTTGATCCTTATATATGTAAGTGAAGGACGGGTTTGCGTATTGTAGCGGCCTGTAAAGATAGTATCTATTGGTCTAGTTCAGATCGTCCACTAGCGGAATGGGGTCAGGTACAGATGCAGCGGAAAAGCCTTCAGTCTTGAGCGGGCTACAGTGCCAAGTTTGTAATATAGCATTTGCTCATGTCGAGGCGCGTTTAATCCTAGATCGACGTGACTGTCTAAGAACCCTGAGTCTAGAAATATGTTCGAGTTGTTTTCGTAACATATTCCGCTATCAAAGGGACACCTAGCATTTAGTTTAATATTGCCCGAGAGTCGTGGTTGAACAATATGGCCACAGCTGAGATTTGAATATAATGATGTTGAATCGTAGCATTGCTGGGTATATCCCGCTGGCAATGAAGGAATTATACACTGTCCATAGAGCTGTTGCGTTCTGGTATACGAAATCACTGTTTATCGTTCCACATTTGCTTGGATTGAGTCGTAATATTTCATTATTCGTCGCAACCTTGAATGAGAAGCCAGCGCCAACAACAAAACCTATAGCAAGTAGTGTAGCGAAGCATATCGTCGGAAGAGTTCTGTGTAACAAGCCATGCGATTTCCCGCGCCATGCCCAAGCTAGTCGAATGAATCTTCCATGTCGAAATGAGTGCACCGGAGTTTCCACGAAGAATATCTTGGCGCTGATGGTGTAATGGGTCTCTCGGGTTGCAGATGCTCCATATGTGCTAGTCACGAGCGTCACGAAGAAAGTAGTGAAAGCTAGGAGAAGGTTGCCTTAACATTGGGTAAGTGTTGGACTTGCCCCTAGCACTTGGCCATAGGACCAATTTGTCCCTATGCCAATGACTGGGGGCGAGTTCATCTGAGGAAAACTGAAGCGGAAGGGAAGCTGTCACAAAGCCAACTCCTCGGCACAAGAGCCTAGTATATTCAGACTATATATATATTGATTTTCACTCGTGTTTATTTCGGTCGATTATGAACTATTTCGTGATTCGCCTTATATACGGCTGTGACACAAAGCAAGCTGAATCTCAGTTGTTTAGCCTCCACGCCCGATCTTATCTTAAACATGATCTAATTGGGAGATGAAAGCACTGTGGTGGAATTCTGACATGTAGGGCTTCATAGCTGAGGATCCAATCAGCCATCCAGGCGCCCATCTTACAGTTAGGCACTAAGCATAATCCAACAGCAACGTGGGAGGATAAGTTCGGTCTGTTATCGTATAAGGTGACCACTCCCCTCACGCACCCCACCCCAATAGAGCCATATCGTGAGCCAGAACATAAGATATACTTGAACTACCGCTGCGGACATGTAACCTACTGAACAACTTTTCGGCGTGCTCCAACAAGAATAGAAATAAATTAAAAAAATATGTCACTCATGCGCCGACTCAGAGGGAGTTCTGAATATGAAGGATATTGATAATAGATAGATAGGTGAGGCCCCAGAAAGGACTGTGCCTAACGCATGAAACCTCAGTTTACATCAGAGTATCTCTATACCCGAGACCTTACAGGACTCTGATTTCCTAAGGACAGGAATTAGATTCACGCTTGGAACCCGGGCATCCGTTACGATTGCATGGTTTAGAAGTAAGCAGTATCGGAACCCGCCCGACCGCTAAACTTCAATGTTGCTAAGAATCATGGGTATAAAGTTTCTGGAAAACTTATCGAGCAGTACGGCCAGTCTGGGTGGCTGACATCTCACGCGTCATCCTTCCAAAGCTTCAAGGCACACCCCTCCCCTCCCTAGTCGCCTTCGCCAACTCCGACTGTGCGGTATCATCGGCATATCGCTTATAAATAGGGCGATAGTGTTCCCTGTCGCTGGTCGTCTTCTTCACGCTGTCCCGCTCATTGACAGCATCGAGCCAAACATGCCAACGCTCCCATCTCTCCTCATCCTCGCCACCGGCCCCTTTCTCCGGGATACCGAGTCCGCCCTTGAACTCATCGAAGACCCAAAGCCGCACAGCCCACGGCAGCAACGCGATATCCACGAGCCCGATGTCCTTGCCCGCAAACCAGGGTCCCTGAGCTGCATCCGCCATCTCACCAGCGAACTCGAGGAGACATTTCCGGAACTCTGCGCGTAGTTCGTCGAGTCGCGCGGCCCCGTCGCCTTTGTGAGACAACGGCTGGAATTGCAAGAGGCGGTGGAACGCCGGGATGGCCCGGCTCGTCACGTAGTCCATCCATATGCGCGAGCGTGCGCGCTCGTAGTCGTCAGGTGGGAATAGTTTCGGTCCGTGGTCCGCGTAGTGTTCTTCTAAATACTCGCAGATCACCGTGCTTTCATATAGCGATTTGCCGGGTGCTACTTCTAGCGTCGGCACGAGACCCCGCGGGTTCGAGCGCATGAGCTCGGGTCCTTTGTGATACGGGTTGACTAAGTAAGTACGTGTGAGGCTATGTGGGCGTTATATCACAGGTTTGAAGCGAAATAATGACTGACTTTCAATATACTGGTACGGAATCCCCTTCTCTTCGAGCGTGAGCCAGGCTCGCTGGACAAACGGGCAGAACCATCCCGAAAACAGCTTCAGTTGGTTTCCTGCTGAGTGATTCTATGATGGTCGTTAGCACTGATGGATATAAACGGTTGATGAGAGGAAGTCTTACGTCGACAGTCTGCTTTGCGAGACCTGTCGCGACAGGGTGCAACTCGGCATCTGGGAGAGGCATATCGGATTGGGCACTGAAAGAAACGTGGTCAAATTTGGCGTATTGATGCGCGAAGTGAGTGTTATTTATAATATCCTCTGTACATGCTAAAAACGAAGACCCTAATCTACCTACCTCACGAATGTTGTTTGGTCTATGACGTGATGTAGCGACGTCAAGGTACCCCAGCTACTCAACTCCGCACCGAAGCTCTCCCCACCTATTTTGACTTGTTATTAGTGGCAGCGTCTATGGCCTCTTCTACTCTGGATTTGTAAGCTGAGGGACGTTCACAAGACTATTCGTCATATGCGCCGTTTTATTTGCCGGGAACAGTACCCCGTTTCTAACAACCAAACGGCTTGTACGAGATATGAATATGGATCTTTCTGCGTTTGCTTTCCGTAGAAAGACCAACAAGGCAGGGGTGAGCACAAGAATGTGTTGACTCGATGAAACTTGTGATCGCCCAACAATGATCTTTTTAAGACGTATGAACATTTGATTTTCGCTCCAGCGCAATACCGTAAAACCTCACCAGGAGACAATCGTATGTTCTTACGCTCGTGGCAAGTGGGACACAAGACTAGACGTCCTGTGGCATCTGTTACCTGACTTATCCAATGGCTCATGATGAGTTAGGACGATACTGTCTGGGCCAAATATTCATCGCGGTCTTCAAACCACCGGTGACTGGTAAACCGGCGTGCACAGTTCGTGTGTCACCCGTACCATTAGAAAACAGGTTGACCCAAAAGAGGGCATTTCCAGCAACTGGCTTAAAGGCGAGACCACCATCTTCATACTCACGCCATAATCGACCTTCGTCACTTTCTTTTGGCTGTGGCGACACAGCCTTGATAAGGGGGAACCAAGTCTCGCCCCCTATGCATGTATCTTGTAGGATGACGAAGAAACTGGCAACACGATTGAACGTCCGTGGTGACCCATCGAAAGCTGCTTGCGGTATCCGCATCCAGTCGTGGTGAAGATTGTATTCTTGCCCTTCAGTATATCGCACAAGCTGCGGCACGCCCATCTCGTCCTCACTCGGGTCAAGTATGGTGCCGAGGAACTTCCTCGACCGCTCAAGTACGCACTGTACTGCCGGATCTTCAGCCGGCAAGGCGGCGCTCCATGAGGTACGGTATGGGTTCTGGACCATCTGTCCATTTTTATGTACCACCGAGGGGTTAAAGCGGTTCTCACCAGCTTGTATCATGTTATCGATGTCTTTGGTGTTGAAGAAGTCGCGGATATAAATGACGAGCGGGTCGAGTGAGATGAGCTCAGTTTTGTAGCTCTGATCTTCACATAGCACATGGCTAGATGACGAGTTCAATTGTGATGATGGAGGCGGCGAAAGCATTGATTTTATAAGGGGCTCTGATCTGGGGCCAAATAGCCACGCGGCCAATATCGTGCAGATAATGGCAACAGCAATTGATGTGATTGAGGTAGTTGTCCGGCGGTTAGTGGCCACCACCTTGGCAGTAGACTTGTCAGCCATTTTCGAAGATAGGAAAATAATGTCTCAGAAACATCTATTCTGACGAATTTGAAATATGGCGGATAGGAACGCGAGAATTTGAAAGAATCTGGGACCAGAGACTCTAGATGCATCAGGATATCGGCGCATACCATTCCGAGACGGCCTGAGAGAGGGAACAAACCCGACTTGATACCTAGGTAAGTACTTAATTTACCCGGTAACTACTTACCGCCCAATGCATGCACCACACTCATGACGATCATGACTTACATGTCTCGAGGTCGCTTTCTTGTGTGCAACGTGTGGCGCGAATAAGGACGATTCATCTTCAAGCCGTTATCGTAGTATTACTGGTGTATAGCGAGGTAACGGTAACGCCACATTCCCCAATGCGTGTGGCTGGGGTTCCACAGCCACTGTAAAAGGTAAGCACACCACTGGGCACCTGGTCCCGCTCCGAGCTTTGGGGTCCCTTGTCGCTTCTTATCGTGTCAGCCAAATTTCTACAATTTCCAGGACATCCCACTCATCCCACTGGCATCTCCAAGCCAATCGTCCACGACAACCCGTAGACGACGGTACGCCATGTCTTCCCTCCGAAATGCCGTAAATCGGCGCGTCCACCGCGAGCGAGATCAATTAAAAGACCGCAAGAACCGTTACGGCCTGCTCGAGAAGCACAAGGTGTGCACCCCTGCGCCACATCGCCCGACAGCAGCACTAACGACCAAGAACAGGACTATCGGCTTCGAGCGCAGGATCACAACCGCAAGAAGGCGCAACTCAAGAGTCTTCGGAAGAAGGCAGAAGACCGTAATGAAGATGTGAGCGAGCCTTGGCCTATCTGTTGAGCATACTCAACCCGAACCTGGCTAATAATGTGGTTCTGTTCCTGCGGCTAGGAATTCTACTTCGGCATGCTCTCGCGTAAGGGCCCCGCCACGGCACTCTCAAGCGGCAGCAAGAAATGGGACGGTACGGTAGCCGGCGACCGCGGCAACAAGGCGCTCGATATAGACGTTGTCCGGCTTCTCAAGACGCAAGATATGGGGTACATACGATCTGTGCGGAATATAGCGATGAAGGAGGTGCGCACATTGGAAGAGCGCGTCATTTCTCTCGGCGGCGATATCGACAACTTACTCAATGAAGGCGAAGAAGACGAAGATGATATGGATATGGACTTCGATTTCGGAGACGAGTTGAGTGGGAAAAAGAAGCCTGCTCAGAAAAACAAGAAGATTATCTTTGCGGATGGGGAAGACGAGCGCGAAGACCGAATACAACAAGACATGGAACAGGATACCCCAGAAGACAACGACGAGAAACCAGAGGGTGACAACGCCGCGAAACTCCGTGCCGAGCAAAAGCAGAGACTACAGGAGAAGTTGCAGCGGCGCCTGCTAAACGCACGAAAGAAACAGCGCGTGCTTGCACAGGCTGAACATGAGCTTGAGGTACAGCGCGCTAGAATGGCCAAGACAGCAACGGTTGGAGGTGTTACTAAGTCTGGGAAGAAGTTCAAGGTGCGGGAAAGGAAACGATAAAACCAGTCTACTACTTACACGGAAATCTTGCACGACCCGGACGAAGTATGACTAAGGGAGAGGAAGACAGGCGATCTATCCAAGGTCATGTCCATCGTCAAAGGCGTTTTTGCATTATGTGGTTGGGAAAATTGATGTATATTTGACAGGCAAGCGGGTGGATGGCGTTCAGGGATTTCCACCAAGCGCGCTGACTTTGAGAAGCCGCTACAAAAATACCCAAGACATCCAGGTTTGGTTAACGTGCTCGCTTTCTCAACATTTGCCTTCCCAGTGAACAAACTCCGCGCTATTCTCTAAAGCCGTCAATCATTGCATTCATTCGCTGCCCTTTTCGTACTAATATGTTCCAGCTCAAATATTGAGGATTAAAAGAGACCCTCCGCGTGATGAGTGACACACGGGAGTGACATACGGCTTGCCGAGTATAAAGCTGAGAAACTAAGCAAAGAGGCCACCGTCCTTGTATGTTGCCTGTCCCTAGTCTAGTGAAGCCATTCCCACTAGTACAGTGCCCAGACCCAATTCAAAATTCAGCTCCAGACGTACCACAACTCCCGACTGCGCAGTGACTTCATGATATTATATCCAAACACACAAAACATCAAGTCATGTATGTGCATGGCTACACGCCGTGCATCTACTTCGTAATGCACTTAGTTAACCCAACAATAATCGCCATGGCAGCCTTGAACGCAAGCGTGAGGGCCCATATCACACACTTGAACGCGAAGCCGAGCAATTTGATAATCGTCCGGGTGGTGCCGGGCAGCTTCTCGCGATCAGACTCCTTGACATCGAGCTTGCCGCCGAGACTACTAGCCTGGCTTTCCAGATCGAGCTCAAACACCTCGAAGCGGCCGCGCTTCTTCTTATCCTTCTTCTTCTTCTTCTCCTTCTCCTTGTCCTTGTCCTTTCCCGTTCCGAGGATCTTGCTGCTCAGCCGACTGCCGGTGCGCTGGAACCCGCCGCTCGACCGCGCGGGCGGGTCGTCCCGCAGGTGCGCGGCGGGCGGGGGGGCGAACTGTTCCACGAGCACGTTCTTCTCGTCGATGTGCGCGACGAGGAGGAGTGCCGCGGCCGCCACGTCCAGCACGTAGTAGCTCTCGACGCGGCCCGCGACCAGCGTGTCGAGCTCCAGCCACCCCTCGCCCGTGCCGTCGCGCGTCAGCCGCCCCAGGTGCTGCGGCGACTCGATGTGTTCGATGGCGTACTCGGTCCGGCTCCACGCCGGGCTCCGCTCGATCGTGATGCAGAACGGCGTCGCCACCGCCGGGTGCACCAGGAAGTAGTTGGCGCTGTCCTCGTCCCACACCAGCCGCGCGCACTCGCGCTCCGCCGCTGCCACGGCTGCTACGTCGTACGGCTTCTCGACCGCCACCTTCGCGGCCGCGCTCGGGTAGAGCAGCGCCACGAGCCCGTCGTTCGGGGGCAGTCGGCGCGACGGCTCTTCTAGCGTCGTGGCGATCGCTTCTTGCCAGGGCTGCTTGCCCTCCGCCTCGCGGATCGCGCTTAGCAGCCCGGTCGAGTTCCGCGACGCCGCGACCGGGTCCTTGTCTTTGCAGGGCCTGCTCGGGTCGTGCCGGCTGAGCGTCACGTACGCGGACGCCGAGGTCGGGTCGATGCGCATGTGGTAGAATGGCTGCTGCGTCCGCGACGTCAGCGTGTAGACGGGCGTGTCTTTCTCCGGGAACAGCTTCATGCAGAACGTCCGCCCTTCGACGCTAGAAGCTTTCCATCCGTTCGCCGCCTTCCAGTAGTCCCGGAGCTCCTCGGTCGTGCTCACGGGCGGGATCACGGGCGGGTCGTGCTGCCGCCTCGGCCAGGGCTGGGCGGATCCCGCGCTCATCGGACTCCGTACGGGACTGCGGACTGGCGGACTCCTTGGTTCTATCTGTTGCGGCACGTGGGATTGCCTGCTTATGACCGTCCTCGGTATATGTGTTGGACTTGCCTGGGTGGGGTAGTAGTTCTGTTGATCGAATGGTAATGTGTGGTCGTACTGGGGAAATATTGAGCGTATGGGAGGTTCCCCCTCGGGTACGGTTGCTGGCATATCTTCCCAAGGCCGCTTCGCTATCGAACTCCGTGACCGTTCGCTAGGGTTTCGGACAATGGTAGCGGCGCCCGACAATGCCGTAGCCGTCCGTGGCGGGACGTCCTTCGGTGGGACATCGGGCGGAGGAGAGGCTGGTTTATAGGCCGAAGGGCCGGCCTGGCTCTGATAGAATGGGTTGTTCGGCGCTATGCGGAGTTCATTGTCCATCGATGGCGTCCCGTCGATTACGTAGTCTGTTAGATCTTCCGGTGTACGCCGGCCGTTGCGTGGCGGCGACATGTCGATAGATGGACCGCGTCCTCGCGGTGACTGCGGGGTAGCAGCGCGCGGCCTGGGTGTCGTCCTCCTCGGCGGTGTTTTGGATACACTCGGGCTTGGGAAGAGGGAGAACCCTCCCGAGGGCCCATTTGATGACATGCTGTTATCCAACGTATTATATTCTCCCGTCCTGTGTCGAATGGAAGAGAGGCCAGTTCCAAATTTGGAACTCGGGTTCCCCAGCCTGCGGGGCGTGATTCTATCGTGGATATTAACGGCCCGTCTATCGGGACGTAATCGAAGCTCGTCTCACAGTAACCAAGTCGCAAAAACAGCACGGGAAGTAGTTTCAAAACATTCGATGCGGCTCGAATCCCCGTGCCACCAATAGACGGACGGGGTGGAAGTATGACAAAGTGGCAAGAAGATAGGAATCCCTCCCCAGTCTCTCCGTCGGTAGGAGAGATGTGTGTAGTGTATATACAAAAGCGGCGGAACGCCCAGCGTTCTCAACCCCGGCTCATTGTTGCATGGCGCACATGCGCGCAGAGGAGCTCGGCACGTTGGCGGCGGTGATGGTCGCTCGCAATGTCCATTGTCGGCGCAGCGCCTTCGACTAAGCGCTTGCACGCCGTCGACGGTGGGGTTGATAATCGCCGACGACCACTGGCGAGTAGTGCTGTCCATCTACACTGCATAGTCACCTCCAGGGTAGCAGGACCCCCACAGCGAAAGTCCAGATGTCAGCATGGGCATTCGACGCGGTGTGTCGTGCTGGGTGAAGGCCGTGAAGACGCAGTGGGCGGTATGATTCGCCCAGCCCCGAAAATAGACTGGCGGGCTGCTGCATGTGGTGCATCCAATTGGCCCAATCACGTCGAAGATCACACTGCTGCTGTGCACGATAGCCGCCCTGCACATCCAATGAACCCGCGTGTGCCAGCTCCAAGACAACTCAAGCGCGAGGTTGGTCCAATAGCAGAGCCTGTCGCGGAACTAAATATCTACCTACTTAGATAGTTCACAGGATCCATAATCGACTTTCAATCCGATCACTGACATAGTACTCTGTATTCGCGATAGTGACTCAACAGTACCGCGCCATCTCCAAAGCAGGAGTCCTGCGAATTCTGTCAATTATTTCTTTTCATGTAAATAAATATTTTATAGTCAGAGGCGGTGGCGTTGTATGAATCCGCTTTCACTCCACAGCAGAATCGTATTGCCAAATTCGGGCCTCTATGGGCCCAGGTTCCACTACCTAGTACTAATCGCGGGAGCATTCCCCGTAATGCTGTACCTTCGGCTTCGGCAGGACGGGGCCCGCCGCTATATTGACACAACACAGGCTTAAAGATCGACAAGACCCAGAACGTATCGCCGGTCTTAACCTTGCGCCTACAATCTTAAAAAGTCTAGGAGCGCTAAGAGCGCCAGGGGCGTTAAAAAAAGGCTGACAAAGGGATGCTGTATAGGTCCCTAGCAAATCCTCTACTGCCCTAGATTCATAGCTCTCGGCTCACATCCTTCAAATATAGCCACCTTGTCGTTTATTTTTGTTTTTTTTAGGCGCTATACCGATACGCCCGCCCTTGGTGACACATAAGAGGTGACGAGAAGTTGTAGTCATAGCCTTCCTAAGGAAGGCTTGATATTCGACCGGCCATTTCCTTCCAGTTATCTGAGTGACGCCCTCCTCGATATTTGATAACTGGGTTTCATGGATATTATGTAGTTTAGGAACTCGTGGAAGGCCGTTCAAAATTCGCGTTTCTCGGTCGTCTTTCTCATCCGCGACATTACTTTGCGACGTGGTAGCAGAGCTTTTTGGCCCCTTTTCGGAGTTCGAAGTGCCGGTACTCTCTTTCGATAATAATGATTGGTTTAGATCTTGTTGCCTTGACTGCTTAGGTCGGGTTTTGGGTCGAGCGAGGACGTGAAACAGTTGTTCCAAGATCTCTTCCGGATCTCTAGAAGAGAAAGCCTCCAATACGACCGTGGGAACGTTGGGCGGAGGACGAAGGAGGGGGTGTATGGGAACCCACGAGGCCCATTTGTTGTCCTCGTCACCGAATCTAGCCTGGACCGAGACCTCAATCCCCTCGCCGCTGTCCAAAAATATCTTTGCAACCTAACGAAAGTCTGCTCGATGGCTGTCGCGGGCCTTTTCAGCCGGCTCTCGCTTTTGTGGTTTTTTTATACCTGTTACAAGGGCTTGAGAGGTATTCAGATTAACTAATAATTATCTATACGATCAAGGGGGCTTTAGATCTTTAGTCCTCCTATCTAGCCAGGCGGGCGAACTCCAGGCTATATATACGAATAGCTTTATCTAGGCTAGCCGCCTAGCTTCCTCGATTCCCTTTACCCTCGCGCCCTTGTATTGTTATCTCGGATAAACTAAAACATACAGGGAGCAATAAAAAAAGACGGGAAGCTTTTAATAACTCATAGGCTCTGCTACCCAATTATATAACTATTTACGGAATTACGAATATTATATATATATACAAATATGCTGTAATAAGGGCTTTAATACAAGGGCTTGGAGCAATAGATCGAATTCAACTAATAATTCTCTAGAGGTTTAAAGGGTCCTTGGTTTCCTCTTCTTCTAAGCGAGGTAACCTCGTCGCCTTGGCTCTATTTATATTCATGCCTTCAGATCCGTTATCTGCCCCTTATTTGGTCGAGGCCTTACTTGCAGACTTTTCCAGGCACGTGAGGCTGCAGTCTGGCAAATACCAGCTGTATGTCTTGAATCAGTTGAATCAGGAAGGATTTAGAAAGACGTTTAATATTAACCCATCACGGTCTAAATCCTGCGTACCAACCTTTGATTATTCTTATAACAGCGCCAGGTGCTATTATAATCACTTCACCCGAAACTTCGTCTACGTAGTCGCGTTCGTCTAGCTCGGCACGGTTGGGAGACATGCACTGTCACACGGACCCAAGGGACTGGGACCAGGCCTGACCTAGGTTAGCCCCCTAAGGCTGGCGAACTGCATATTCGTATGCATATTCGTATGCATATTCGTAATCCTATAATTAAATTGTTATACAATCGGGTGGCAGAGCCTATGGATTATCAGAGGCTTCCCCGTCTTGTCCCGTTACTTTTCGTATGTTCTAATCTATCCAAGACAGCAATACGAAGGCGCGAGGGCAAAAGGAACTAAGGAAGCTAGGTAGCTGGCCCAGATAAAGCTATTTGTATATATAGCCTAGAGTCCGGCCGCCTAGCTAGATAGGAGGACTAGAGATCCAGAGCCCCTTTGATCGTATAGATGATTATTAGTTAATCTGAACACTTGTTAAGCCCTTGAACATAAACTCTTGTAACACGCACATGGATATGACGTCGGATTTATCCGAACCACCTAAGCAACTGGGTGGGAGACGCTCCGTCCGCATCCCCGACTTCTTTTCCTCCATAATGGCTTCAAGGCCAGTTGTGAACCCGAATTACTCCAAAGTCAAGACTGAAGGCGACAGGTGGATTTCAAGGTAACTGCAATAAATAGGGAAGTGTACATAAGCCCGAGTCGCGATTGATATTTTCTTAGAGTTATGAAAATGGACCAGAAAACTAGCGCAAAAAATGCCAGGGCTGACTTTTGCTATCTCGCCTCCACGTGGGCACCACATGCCGACGAAGAAGCGCTACGCATGCTTCTTGACTGGTGTAACTGGGTTTGTTCCTCTTGTCCCGATTATGTACTTTGTGCAAATTGAAAGTACTAATGAGCTATCAGGTGTTCTTGTTTGATGACCGTAATACCTGAAAAGATGACTACTGGAGTCTATATTTACTGACCATCTCATTTCTGTAGAGTTTGACGAGGGCCACCTGAAGAGCAATCCCTTTGCAGCGCAGGATGAGGTCGACCGGACCATGGCGATTATGGAGAATGGAGCGCCGTTTATAGAGCCGGAAGAGAACCCTATCAGATACGTCTTTCAGACCTGCTGGCATCGAGTGCAGAAGAGCGCATCTTTAGGTATGTCCTGAATAACTTGATTTGATGATAGCCCGTAATTAAACAGGAAACAGAATTGCAGCAGAGATACAGGGAGCAACACAGGAGATTCTTCGACCAACTAGTGGCGCAAGTTCAACAGTTTGCTAGAGGTGAATTCCTAGGTCGTGACTTGGACACGTATTCAGAGGTCCGTCGAGGGACTATCGGTGTTTACGCTGCTATCGCCGCCACAGAATATGCCGAAGGAATTAAGCTCCCAGAGAGAACTTTTTGCCACAACTCTCTTCAGGAATGTATACGTATATCAGCGGAACTGGCATTTCTGTGGGTGCGGCATGTTCCGTGATAATATCGTATATCGCTCACGGAGAGAACTTAGCGTCAACGATGTCTTGTCATATCGGAAAGATCTAGTACGTAGCCTTGGTGTTGAACTAGACGCAGAGTTGATTGTGGTGTATCCGGAATACTGACCTTTCCTCCAGGAACTGGGTGTTGGCCATAACTTGATTACGTTCTTCATGGAGCAGAGCATGTCGGTCCAGCAATCCGTCGACAAAATTGGCTCTATGGCTGACGGCTGCTATAAACGGTGGTACACTGCTCTTGCTGAACTGCCGTTATACGGGGAAGAGATCGACAGAGAGGTTCTCGCTTTTGTTGAGGTCTGCCGTTACATCGCTCTTGGTAATTTGCACTGGAGGTAAGATTTCCCTACGCTGGATGGACAGAATTAGGTGCTAAAGGGCCGTGTAGCTTTAAGACGGGTCGATATCTTGGTTCTGAGGGCGAGGACGTCCATGAGACACGACTTATGTATCTTGCATCTTGAAGAACTACTATGAAGAGGAAGTTACTGTACCTATCTAGATGCGGGTGTTCATGAATATCCGTGGATTTGCAATGTCTTGGAAAGTACGTAGGTGGGACTAGCAAATAGGCTAACCCCCAATGCCACAAGTGATCAGACAAGCTGAGGGTAGTCCACACCTCCGCGATATACAATCCATCTATTAAAATAAAGGATAATAGTACATTCTACTCCCTTATATATACTTATATATGTTTCCACTCTTCTTAACACCATCTACCGACAGTACGTCAACGCCACCCCGCACAAGGCGATGGCGCTGGACGACGTCATCCGCGACTGCATGGACTAGCGGACCTCTTTCGCCCATTTCCCCGGCACCATACAGTATCTAAGCCACAAGCAAGGGTCTGAGGCCGGACGGTCAGAGGTGCCGCATCAACACCTGGGATCCGGCGACCGTGAATCCCTTTCCCTGGAGTCTCTGCCTCGGAGCGTCCCCGGCTGCGGAGACGTGAAGACTCGCGCTGCGGCGAACTCGGAGAATACTGACAGAGCGACAGTAGAGAGGCTCGTAGAGGAGCTAATCGTGATTAAAATCGCATCATCGCATATTAAGGGGGCTAAATTTATAACTTCCTTTTTCTTTCTTCCTTTTTTCTTTTTTTTAAAAAAAAGACTTTCTATTACATGAACCTCATGTATAGTAATTCAAGCTACAATATACCTTATGCTTTATTAGCATGCTACTAAAACAGCCCAGGGGAGACACCTATACATGTAAAACAACTCCCAGGACATGCTTACCTAGTGGAAGCCTATATTTTATTTTCCTCACCAAGAACTTTACAAATGGTCAGGAAAATGACGGCAAGTAATGTGTACTCGCTGTGTCTGTGTGTGTGTGTGTGATTCTAGTAATAATGCTGATGATACCACGGCATCCTCTGTAACATTTAAATGAAGAAAAACAAACTTGATTAGATCCCTGTGTCACGGGATTTATGGAAGGCGGTCCAAAAGTTCGGATTGCTAGCCTAGTACCAATGGGGTATATGTCGTTCCAAGACAGCTCCGAGAGAACAGGGCAAAAGTATTATCGGTTCTTGCGTACGTCCGCGTCCACCTGTCTCTTGGGACCGAAGCGTTCCGCGTCGGGGTACGGCTTTTTGTTCGGCTGCATGAGTATGGTGATTATCCCGCTGGGCGTGCCGGCCAATTGTGCATAGTTTCGTGGGTTATAGTTCGCTGCCACGGTCATCAGAGCGTATTATACATTCAATGATTATATTGTCAAAGAAGCTCAACTCTTGGTGGTCTTCGCTGTCTTATGCCTGATTGAATTGTAATCATAGGCCGCCTAAGCCAGATTTAGTGATGGCCTAGTACAGGTTTTTCCAGGAATATTTATATGCAAACTATCCCACCACACTCCTCTCATCTATGTACAAGGTTGAGTCGTCTCAAAGAATCTCAGTAAGTGACAGATCCCGTGCTAATGTTGATGTCAGCGCTGTACAGCTCACGAACACCAGTCGGATTGTTCGCTGCCAGTCGTCCATGGAACACAACAGAGTGCCCATTAGGATCAAGGTCAAGGCCTCCAGGCCCGTAAATTCTGTAAGGGTTTGCAGTGTTCATGACAATAACGCGGTTGGTATACGCTCCATTAATAGTCGACGAAAAAGCGGCCTCGATGTCGTAATTATCGCTTGAGTAGCAGTGCGCACTGTAGAATAGAACGTAACTCCCGTCGGCGATCTTGTAAAGCGAGGGGGCCTCAACTATGCCGTCGTTGTTAGCGCCCACATTATCTAGGATCTTTGACGGGCTGCCGACGAGCGTCATCGCGTCCCGGTTCATCTGCTGAATCATGATCGGCGTCGGGTAGTAGGTCGTCCCCGTCGGCGTATTCGCACACGTAGTGGCGCCGCCGAGGCTACTACCGTCGACTTTCCACAGTATCCAGCGGTTAGTGCCGTCGTCGTACCCCGAGGCATCGATGGTGCCGCCACCGGCGTCGTCACAGATCAGGGGTTGGGATTTCGGGGTGTACGGCCCCGTGGCCGTGGCCGACGTGGCCACGCCAATGCAGTGCGTTCCACCCTTCTTCCAGGCCGTGTAGTACATGACGAACGTCCCGGCGTCGTTGATCTGGATGTCAGGCGCCCAGACCCCTAGGCTCGCGTCGGCCCAAGCGCCGGCATCCGGTAGCGCGTCGGTACTGCCGAGCGTCCACGTGAAGGTGTCGGCGCCGTTCTGGGGGAAGACATCCTCCGACGTAGCGAAGGGGACCTTCTTGCCGTTGGATGTCGTCGCGAACGCATACCAAAGCCCGTTCGCCGAGATTATCGAGGGGTCCGGGAAGTCTACGCCCATGAAGGGACCGAAGACACTGCGGGCCGTGGTCTTCCGAGACTTTGTGCTCTTAATGTCAATCTTGGTGACATTGGTCAGCTCAATCCTTGGGACAACCCCGGACCGATATTGCTCTGAGAGGCTTGGAAGACCGGCAGCTAGGCCTATGCCTAGGGTAAAGAGAAGAGTCTTCATGATGGGTGGTGGTGACTATGGCTTAAGGAGTGGAGTTGTGGTTGGTTCGCGATCTGGATTTCATCCTACATCCCTCAGAATGGAGAAAGATCACAGATACTTATATCATAGACATCGCCCAAAAAGACCCCCTCGTCAGGTATGATTATACCTGCGTCGTTGAGTATAGTAAGCCGATGCCTCCGCCTATGGGAATGGGAAGGACGTCGTTTCTGGCAGTTCGTTACATCCTGGCGTAGCCATCTCGCCGAATGTAGAGCCGTTGGAAATTTAAGGGGGGCCGACATAAAGAAATGTTGGTCCTTGGATGTGAAGCCATATCATTCGTGCACGTGCTTTCCGACTTGCCGAACAACGAATTGGCAGATTTAGCGGAGCAGGCGAACTAGTCGCGGTTGAAACAGTTCTTGAGCCCCCTTGTCAGGGGTGAGGACTTGAAGCAAAGGAAGGAGAGCGGAAGTCAGGAATCGCGCCCATGGTGACGCGCGGCGCGCTGTTCCACTCAGGACTCAAGTGGCATGAGGATCCAAAGAGCGTAACAGCCATAATCGGCTTCAACAAGTCACAACGACTGACTCTCCAGCGACAACGTTACATGATGGTTGCTGTGGGGGTAACTGCCCGTCAGCGTTGTAATCATCTAGTGGTGCTGCAGGAACACGTATCCTGGGCGTATTCTATTTCGACCATTATTAGGTAGTGTCTTTCTAAAATCGCCCAGCCGAAACACGATATTGCGGAGACACCGGGACACATGACCCCGGTCGGGCGCATCGTCAGAACCTAATGAAGCCTAATTGGGAAGCTGACGATACCCTGATGTATACAGATTCAGTACAAAAGCCCGTTCACTTCACACACATCATCTGAATCTTTATAACCCGAATTCCGTTGTCAACATGAACCGGGAATAGTTTGTTTATTTCTCCCTTTTAAGTATTCTTCTCCGGGTCAGCCACTGACGTCGCCAGGAGCCAACACTCTCAAAGAGCCCAGTGACGGCATCTTCGTCAACCGAAGGCTTTGGATATTCAACCTTATTTCCCCACGTGATCGACAGTCCATACTGATAACTTACTATGAATACATGCCGGCGACAGCTTATTTAATACAGATTCGCTGTTTGCCATTTTGAGACGATTCATCACTCTCTAAGTGGCCGGGGTACCATGACTCTATCTTCAAATGATACTTCAGTCTAGGGTTAGCATTGTAGATGATATTTCATAGATTCCCTTGAAATGTTACTCTTCTAATATATGGTAACAAACACGTCATAAGGCCAATTAAGTATTCTGAATATTGGCAAAGCCTATAAGCCCTACCTGATATAACAAAAGGTGTCACAGCTTAAGCGAATGAGATGTCATCGTAGAAGTCTCTCCACAGGGGTTTTATCTCATTCGAATAATAGGGACAGGTCATCGAGCAGGAAACTGCCAGGTATCATGGACATTAGGAACCATGCTCCCAATCCTCAATCTTTTGGCCTAATAATACCCCAACAAACCCGAGCGCATCTCTCTGCGGTATGCATGTGACAGGGATGCCATAGAGTCTAAAATCCAGATTGAGGAGGGGGAAAAGTACAGACCGAATAATACACTCAATTCGAATCATAGTGTCCAGATCTACTTAGATTTACATAAACTCCTCCCTATTTTTTTAATTAAATTTTAAACAAAAAAACTAGACAACCACATTGCTTTCGTTGATAATACTAATTAATTTACCTCTGTAAGTGCTTCACGGCTGTTTAGATATTTATTTTATCCACTGAATATATATGTATTATGTAGCGAGTTTGAATATTGCTTAGGGCACCTATTCTTACCGGAAGAGCTAAATTCGGCCCTTTGCGACGCGATCTAGCCTTTTGCAATCTAATCCTCCGAGACAAGACCCGCGAACAAGACCCACCGACGAAGACCGACTTGTATAGACCTACGAGTACAGACTAGTAAGTGGACAATACGGGTAGGCCTTTATGGCTAGGTCGATATAAATAACTCCGTATAACTAGGTCTCCAGACCACTTGCTAGTCCACATGCCAGTCCATACACGTAGGTCGAGAAGATAGTAATACTGTAAATTACTCCGCGATTAACCTACCCACAAATATAAAACCTACTTCTTAAGATTTGCCTTGAAGGAGGCTTTATGTTATTGTATATGTATTTAATCCTAGTAGTATTGTTCATCGTTATCGAATATTAACAACGGAGTGTTTGTCAGCATATCCTAAAGAATGTAGGGGAAGTGTATGTAAATCTGGGTAGGTCTAGACACTTCGATTCGAATTGACAGTAGCCTGAATAGGAAGGTCAATTAATCCTTGAACCCTGCCTTCTCAGACCATTAAGACCTTCAGTTCTATATATAAATAAGAGTTTTAAGCCAGCCCGAATACAGCAGTTTGGGACTGTACAATTGTTACAAGGGCTTGATTCAAGGGCTTGGAAGAGTGTTCAATTCAACTGATAGTTATCTATGCGATTAAGGGGGCTCTGAAGGTCTAGCCCTCCTATTCAGCCAGGCGGGCAAACTCCAGACTATATATGTAAATAGCTTCATCTATGCCACCCCGCCTGCTCCCTTTTGCTCTCGCGCCCGCGTATTGCTGTCTCAGATAACTTAGAATATATACGAGAACAGACAAGAGGCCTTCGCTATTTAAAGGCTCTGCTACTCGAATATATGATGAAGCAGTGCGGGTGACTACGTAAGGCAATTTAACCAACAGAAGGGTGGGAAATAGGGGGGCTACTTACGCTGGAGATTTTCCTCCTAGTGTATTGTTAGACCTTACCGCCTACATCACGTTTGCTTCATTCATTAGCTATCGATGCGTTTTTATTCAATATATTGCGTTCTATTCTCTATGATCGTTTCGTTCCCCGTCTATTCGAGTGATTACCTCTAGCATTGGATGCGTATAGCCCAAACTTACCTCCTGGGCTAGGGCCCGGTTCCGTACTACAGTCACCCGGGCCAATACAATATTTATTTACAGAATCACGAATATGTATACGAATCATACAGTTCGCCAGACCTGGGTGTAGATATAGGGGATTGGATCTGGTCCTAGTCCCTTGGGTCCGTGTGGCAGCAACCTCAGAGCACTGGCATTGCCAAATACGTTATACACTTTATACTTACCAATGCTTACGAAGGGCTTATTATTCCCTTGTGATACTTATTCAAGGGGGGATGCTGATTTAGGGCGAGTATTGTTTGTTACAAACATTCTTCTTTTTCATAATTATTCCTGGCAGATGCCCTTTTCTCTGCCTAGGGAGAGAGTCAGTTTTCATCCAGAGCCATAAATCTGCCGGATTGAGATGCCTAGAGCTGTTCCCTAGCGAAAGACACAAGATTATTTGTGTATTTAGAGATAGAGGTAACTTAGTGGTAGTATATTCTGAATACCGTTTGCACCTATAATTACGCTTTCTAGTGATATAATATAGGTCTTAAGGTGAAAGTAACGGAAGACTGTCGTCTAGAGCTATATTTTTTAAATTCACACAAATTACAAAGCGTTAGTATTATCATCCATAACAGCCTTCAGGACAACATGGAAGTCCTAAAGTAAAGCTAATGTATATACAAAATGAGTGGCGGTCTTGGAAATATGGTCATTCATGATAGTGATACGACTTGAAATCAATTTGGTAGCACTAATCAGACGCTAGGGATCAGTTAAGTAGATTGTGTTGTGTACTAGGCAGCAACTAATTGAAGTCAAAATCTAGCAGATGGACTTTACTAATTACTACGAATGAAAATGCAAGCATGCAAATCCTTCAGGATCTTAGTGATCAATCTACCTCTCTACCTTACTATGCCTTATTGTGACCCATGAATAAAGAAACCATGAAGAGGCATATTGCAGCAGAGCAGCATCTAGTGGCCTTGCTCGTCCTCCGGTTTATCGCCCTTATCAAGTACTCTCGAGGTTAGAATTCGGCAGTCCACCAACTCCTTCAAGCAAAGCTATTTCTTCCCATATTCCCAATTGTTTTCAACTCCAATCCAACTCCCAACGCTGGCTGGGAAAAGGCATGGTCTGTATGAGACCTAGAACAATGTTGGTAACTAAAGTCATAAGGTCGACGTCCGTTGACGAGCTACGGTGAGCCCGCCGACCACAAATACAGCCGGGATAGCAATGAATGCACTCACAGCTGTGTATATGGCAACACTGCGAGTCTCTATGCTGCTCTGAACAATCGCAACCCAATAGAAATTGTTCCTCTCGAATATTTGTGGGAAAATCGATATGAATACCGTCGTTGCACCGGGCGGGTCGAGTCGGATTAACTCCAGATACGTCTCGCGAGCCGTGATATTAGCATTTCGCAAGGAGGTCCCCCCGGCGGGCATGGACCGGATTACGGAAGTAGGTCGGGTAAACTCGGTTAGTTGACTGCGCGCACGTTGCTTCTGGGTTCATGAGGAACTCACTGCTGACAGGGTGGCGGTGTCGAAGTGTGGTTCGTACAGGACACAAGGGAGACACTCCTGGAGCTGGCTCAATCTTAGCGTCTCATTGCGGGCCCTCCATAGTCTCTTCTGGACCTCTTTGACAGCATAATTTTTGTTATTCTGTACGGAGACGAGATGGAAGGAGTTTTGCCCTGGGATTGCAGCACGATGGAGAGGTCAGGTGCAGCGGGGGCATACAAAAGTGCTGATGGTATGCCGCGTTGATACTCTTTTGAATGTGCTGCATCAATTTGAAAATAACTCAGAGAAACGATGGACAATGACGAGTATAATAGGATCAGAACAAGAGAAAATTCTGATCTGATGATATGTATACCGAAAGGATAAGAACGGTAGAGTGTTTTGTGATGAGAGGCGCTACAAGTAGGAGCAACACTACTGTCACGGCCATGACCCAGTATCCTTACGACAGTAACTCATTGGAATGTTTTACTCTTTCTTCTTGACGCTGTAAGTGCCTTTTAGGGAAAACGGAGCTTGAGAAGTGCATATTCAATTTTATTCGACCAACCACCTGACCTGCCCGCCTACTTGTCTAAACTCGCCCAATATCTCACGATTATATAAAAGGCAGCTCAAAAAAGGTGCCACGCTTGGCATTCTTCAACTTCTTAAAACTTAGACTAAGTGGCAGTAGACACACTTGAATATTTTGACGTCCAAGTAGCCATTAAACTCCCGCTGTCTATGTAGGTTTTAGCAACTTATAATCGTGCTTGACAGCGCGGGTTGGTTTATTTCGGCGAGGGCGATGTTGCTCATGCCATGCCACTCTGATTAACGACACAGGAATTCGGAGCTCGATGTCTCTAATTGTCATCCGGAGATCCTTGGGACTACAACATGAAAAGGCAATATTGACCATTGGGCATGTAGGAGTCTGCTGTCACATATGACGGTGCGCCGCGCCTGCGCTCCGTTTTGCGTTCGGTGCGTCATCCCCACCAGCCGACAGTATTAAAGGAAAACGGAATGGCTGCGCTCCCGGAAAAGGCTAATCTTCAACCTACTATGGGGCATAAGTTCCACATTCCAGGCCTGGCCACCTATTGCGCTTACCAACGAGCTTTTAAAGTAAAGAGAGAGAAAAGTGAAAGCGTTGAAAGGAATGAGGACGCATACAAACAGGCAGTTAAGCAGTTGTATATTTAGGATGACTAGGAAAGAAAGTAGTCCTAAGGGGCGTGGGGAATCTGAAGATATAATTATATAGATAGACGAGTGAACGGCAAATTCCTCATTTCAACGAAAAGCTAACAAAAAGTAAACCGAAAACAAATCTTAAATCCACTACCTGCATAACTACCCCAAGTACTTCGCTACCCATAGTGCCACCCATACAAAAGGAAATCATAACTCAAAAAAGTCGATGCATGGGTTTCACTCGAACACGCCAAGCTTTCTAAATCATGAGGCAGTATCTGGTGTTGGGATCGGCCCTATTGTCAATTAAAGATATATTAGTGTCACTGGAAAACTAGAATGCTGGCCAGAGTCATCACGAGTAGACAGAATACCTACTTGTATTCCCAGTTCCAGTGCGAGCTGTGACCACCGCAGCAGCAGCCATGTGCCTCTTTTGACATTCCACTCATGCATTCATCAATCCCAATAGTACGAGAACCCCTCGAAATATGCTACAAATGCATTGCATTAAGGCTTGATCGATAAAAGGGTAGAATGGAATTTTATACCTTCAAATCAAAGTTTCAGTTTCTTCCAGCTCCGTCCTGGACACAGGTCATTCGTGACTCTCCTTCAATGTAAGTGCCCGACAAAGCAGTACAAGCCATGTAAAGGCCGTTGATGTTATCAAGTTCTTTGCCATAGTCTCCGCCTTGGCCTGTGCCGTAGCACGTGGCTGTTCCTGGGGTGAATAGACCCGCCGGCGTGAGGAATGCCGCGACAGTTGAATAATACATGATGGAATAGAAGATAATGTTGATGAGTAGTTCGAGGAAACCAAATCGAAAGTAATTGAAGTTTGGGAGAGTGCTAAGATTGCTAATTATCGGAAGATAAGAGATGTAGCTCTATGAGGGTGAAATTCTCGACCCATATTCCAGGGTAGACATATTTCTTCTTTTATACTCATTCGGTATCCTATAGGGATGATTGTCGTGATTTGTTTCTCTGTAAATGCGCCCCCGCCTGACGGATTTCGTCGAAAGGATCTCGGATTACCAACAGCCAAGCATTCAATCCCAAATAACAGTGCCGCAATCCCATCTATTCAATCGAACACAGCCATGCACTAATGAGGCATTGATTTATAATTTCAAGTGTCTAGACCTCTCCGCAAAATATTTAACCCTACGACCCAAATAACAATCGAGACAATAGCAAGGTAAAACGAGGATCCAATAATTAGATAGACCGACTTTAGGTATCCTTTTGTCCACAAGCCCCGAGTTGCCGCTGTAACATCACCAACATTCAACATCCCCACGCCCTCTCGTGTCACAACCTCCCAAATATAGTCGAGATAGTTAATGGGCCACGACGGCGTATCCCAATACCGACTGACCAAACCGCTCTCCCTAGCAGTGCGTATTTGAGTGCGCAACGTCTTTAACTGCGATGCGCTAAACCCGAGCATGACGGAACCGATAGTCTGTTTGAAGGACACGGACGAGTAGTAGGAATTATCAGGACGGTATAAGGCTCGCCCCCAGCTCAGTAGAGGATAGGTACTCGCACTTCCTCTCCAAGAACGGTTGACGTCAGATAAAATCTGCAATGGTGCGTCTAAGAATGTGTCGTGATACTGCTCAAAGGTATTGTTGGGATAAGTTCCAAGGAGCGAGGTTAGACTCAGTTGCCCCGAGCCAACGATAATAAGCGGTGCTAGCCAGAGTTTTTGTCTGTCAACAAAATCGCCGGAGGAGACTTCCTCGTATCGCATCAAGAATCGCCGTTGGCGCAAGGGCTCAAGTTGTTGGACAAGAAGAGGCCATACGGTCGTTGGCTTCTCTTTGACGTCGATCATGAGAACAACAGTGGTGCTAGGCTGTGTTGCAAAAATCCCCCGTGCGCGGTCATACGCCGAATTCGCAGCCCATGTCGGATTCTGGCCGTTCAAGATCTCAAGTAGTGGTTCTATATACATAGAATTTAGCGTCTTTGTCGATTTCAGAGAGTTCCGGTTGTGGCCGATAAGCAGGTCTTTCCCATCATCCGAGAGCCATACGTCCGCTTCGACGCCGGTGCAGCCGGCTGCAAGGGCAGTGAAGAGGGGTATCTTCCTCATGTAATCGTTGTGAGAATGGCATGCACGTGGAATCACTGTTCGTGAATACCCGCCCAACCATGTTGAGACGTTGGTGGCCGGCGTCAGCTCGTCGCTCTCAACCAGTTTGCTCCCGAAAGTCAATCCGGAGCGTTTAGAGATGAATTCTCCTTCTGGAATCACGACGAAAAGCAGCACGAACAAAACAACTCTACCATGAAATTAGATGATTACCAAATCCTAGCAATCGAGAGTGGACTTACATAAGCGTGCCGGTTACAGAGAAGCAAAGTATTGTCCACTGGCGCGCCACGCCAGGTTGGGTACAGTTTCTAATGATAGCTCTCCAACCTTCACGTTTTTTCCTCCGTCGAAGCTCTAGCCTAGTTGGCGCCTCCGGATTCAATCTACTCGGATCTGGTGTAGTGGATGATTCAGGGAGTCGTAAATAGCGCAACCTAAACAGCCAGAACAAATGAGTGAAGATAGTCGCATAAGGCATTTTGTTTAGGTTGCCAATAGATAGAACGGCTTAGATTAGGAAAGAAATCTAATTACCACATGATTTCCCCAACTGGAGGGAAATAGCTTGCATTTTGAGCTGCACTGCGCACAAGGCGATGCAGCCGAATAAGATCAGTGGCCCCCCTACGGGCCGTCCCCCCACGAACCACCCTTTTACACCAAAAGCCCACTTTTTTATACCCTTTTTAAAGGGTGGATAAAATAGCTAAAAATAAAGCACTAGTAAATTAAATTATAATAAAATCGGGGCTATATAAATAAAAATAAACAAAAATATGTTTACGATTTAATTAATTTTTAATAATTAATTTTTAGTTTTAGCTTTAAGTGTTTAACACTTTTATATAAAAATTACTAGTAAATTTATTAACTGTGTGATTTTCTAGGAAACTTACTTGTTTTAAGGTTAGTTTAAAATTAATATAGTGGGGTTATAATATAAATATATATTTAAAAAAATTAAAGCTTAATATTATATTATTAAAAATAAAAACCTTTTATTTTTAAATATTTTATTTAATTTAATATTTAAGTTTAAAGTAAAAATTTAAGCTAAATTTTAGCTAAATTTTATATGTGAATTTACACAGTATAAAAAACTGTATAAATTTACTAATAAAATTTTATTAAGTTTTTAGCTATAATTTTCATTTTAAACTTAAATATTTAATTAAATAAAATATTTAAAAATAAAACGTTTTTATTTTTATTAATTTAATATTAACCTTTAATTTTTAAAATACGTTTTAATATTATAGCCTTATTTTATTAGTTTTAAACTAACTTTAAAACAAGTAAGTCTGCTAAAAAATTTACGCAGTAAACAAATTTACTAGTAATCTTTATATAAAAATATTAGTACAGCTAAAAAAATTAAGCTAAAAATTAAATATTTATTTTTATTTATATAGCCCCGATTTTATTATAATTTAATCTACTAGCGTTTTACTTTTAGCTATTATATCCACTCTTTAAAAAGGGTATAAAAAAGTGTTAAAAAGTGGATTTTTGGTGTGAAAAGGGTGGCCCGTGGGGGGACGGCCCGTAGGGGGGCCACTAATCTTATGCTGAAACCAACAACGCGGTAAAATATCATCATCCTTCATCCCATTCAATAGACGGTGCCCCATAGCATAACCAACAATGTGCCGATCATAACTGCGCACTATATTATTAGGACGATTTCGACCGCCACCAACATGCCTACGCTGACGTTTGGCCCCCAACAATCCTAAAGCGATTTTAGACTCTTTTTTCGCCAGGACGTGGAATTTTGGGCGGCAAGAGTAGCGATCGCGAAAGATTCGCGTAAATTCCCGCAATACCGTGTTTCGGGAGACGAAACAGTGACAGTAAAGATTCAAGTAGTTGGCGTCAACCTTATCCCCAGCTCTGTTGGCTCAGTCAGCAACAGCCATATTTGGAACAACAACGATTGTTGGTTTTGGAAAGGAACTATCATTCTATGCTCCCCACCGAGGCGCAGGACTCGGGGTCACTCTCATTTGATTGATTCAATCAACACCTCTTGTGCCTTTTTCTTGCATCTCAATGACCCTTCACGGAGGGCACCAGCACTCTATCTTAAATTCTCACTTATGAGCCAAGAAAGAAACCCAAATCTTCGGACCTCGCTGTCAATGTACTATTAGAGGATCCCACCAACGTGACGGCAGCTTGGATGGCACTGAAAATCTAAATCCGGTTAAAAAAATAAATCTGACCGCTTTCTTCCGTTTTATCGTCACGGTCGTAGATGGCATAGAGGACTCCATTTTCGGATCACAAACCCCCCAATCTTGAAGGCTTCCATACTATAACTCTTCGGCATTTGTATGCAAGATCTGCAGTTCCTCCTCGTCCCACGCAATTAACAAAATTCAGTAATTATTAACGTGACAGGTTCCAAAAGAGATTGGCACACTTCTCTTTAGAATGTGCCTCGACAGCTTAAGCGTACTTGTCGCTCCTGGCATGCTGCCACAGCGCAGACTAGGTTATATGGCCAAGATGTGATCATCGCAATGCAACTGCTCCTTCAGCACGGTGCCGTTATCAACGACATGCGGGAGCAGCGGCACGCTACGGCCCAGTAAGAGACTCTCGAATGTGACTACTATAATGTATTATAGCTGTTTGACAAATTTCGCTTTCTGCTTGGCCGCGGCGATCATGTTAAGATCAAGGCTGGGATATGTAGCTTTCTCGATACTCCAATGCGATAGAGCTCTTGGCACTTGCTCCAAAACTGCCCCAACATTGATGGAAATGCGACGAGAGGTGGCTCGGTTCTGCAAGCGGGCAACCAAGCCGCACGGGCCATCCTGCTAAGCCACAAATAGGATACTGGCTAAGCCACACGCAGACTGTGACGTTTTCAACCCCTGATGACTAAGTCATCGTTCCTTCAAATTTTCATCTACAGGGGTCAGAAGCGGGCCCCAATAACGATACGCGTACACACACCGCTTACAACTACCTACTCACCTAAACAAGTAGGAGAAAATAAGAGAGTTGAGAGCTGTATATATCAAGGGGATCTGATTATGTTAATAGTAGAGTCAATGAGGTAGTAAGCGTATCGCTTATTTTTGGTCATCAGCTCTATTTTCAAGTATAAGTCTTTCGTATAAGGATATCTTATTCCATCAATTAAAGGTCCTTCTGTTCAAACCTCATGGGCTCAGGCGACCGACGATGCCGCCGCTATCAGAGCCGATCTGCCAGGTTTGTCTTGACCGCCTTGGCTCAACTGATTGTAAAAGCTCACAAATCGGAAGGCTTTGAACCTGTCGGACGGCAAACGATGCACCAAAGCCGCGGTAGTATGGGATGATCTGTTCTGCAGGTTTCACGGCAAACAGTGCCACGGTCTCTATGCTGGATACAAGAAGAGGAACGCGCAACTGGACGGCTTGGCCGAACAAACCCCCGAGTATCTCAAATCGAATGAGACACCCCTTGCCAACGAAACCTTCGAACATGTCCAGGATGAGAGTGTCTTGAACCAGATCAATGCCCACCTCTTCAGCGAGTACGTCCTCTTAGGTAAGGTCATCGATGCCAGGAAGCTTCATCATAAGCATTTCTTCCCCTTGAAGCTGGATTACGGGCATCAGGCATACCTCGATACTTTATCGAATCGAAGACACATTGTGCTTCGTGCTCTGGAGAAGGTTGTGAAGCGCACGGCCGAGGTACTGTACGCAAAGGAGGAGTGGTACAAATGGATAGGGGAAGTTCAGCACAGAGAAGAGACGAACCGCGAGAAAGAAGCCAAGAAGGTTAAACTTGAATCAGCCATGTTCAAACGACACTGGAAGAAGATGCAGACCCGTATTCGAACCCAACGCGAGAAAGAAGAGAAGCAGAGACAGGAAGCTTTCCTCGAAAGTGTCTACCAACAGCGCATCAATGCAGCGACAGAAAGCGAGCAAGATATCGAGATGTGGGATCCAATCGAGGACTTTCTCGAAGACGAGCGATGCAAATATGTTGATCTCATTAAGCACTTCTTATGGATGGAGGTACTGAATGAGGAAGAAGAAGAAGACGAAGAAAATCAGTCAACATCCGCTACCGCTACAGGTTTGACTACCGGAGTCAAGAGCTTGAGCGTATCCAAACCTGCTCCGACGAAAAAGCCAAAGAAGTCTAAACAAAAAGACTCCAAGACACTGAGTGTGGCGAACAAGCTGCCCGAATCGCGTAGTGCTTTTATCAAACAGTCTCAGAGTGAACGTGCTGGTCAGACTCGGATTTTAGCCATGATGGACAGCGAAGAAACTGGCGGGGGGGCTGGTGATAATAACACAGAGCCAGACAAGAGTAACATTGAGACAGAAGAAGCGATGCGGAAGCGTCTCAAGGAGGGAGTCGAGAAGAATTACGATGACGTTTATGGGCCCATTCTCGTCGGATCCCTAGAGACTCCCCACGGAACACACGACAAAACGCCGCCCTTGGACGATGACGAAATTGAAACGCTGATACAGGACGTTAAAGAGATCAAGCGCCTCTTGTTTTGTCGTCTTCTCTTGTCACACGCGTCACTACTCCCGGCAGCGTTGCGAGCCACCAGCGTGGACGAGTTTCTCAATGACACCAAGATCACCGAGGCTGACTTACGCGATATGTGTCTCAAGGTGGAGCAGCCGAGTCTCCAAGACATCAGAGATGCTTGTGCCGATCTTCTCCGCGAAGATGAACCCGAGACTGAAAAAATAAAAGATGATGAACACGAGGACCTCTCGTTTGAGGACATCATTCTGCAAGATCGCCGATATGGCCGTTTGCAAGGCCCAATATGGTTTTACGAAAACATGATCGCGCAACGATCTAAGGTATTGGGCGAGCCTGTCACGAGCCTGAGAGAGCTTCTGAAGCCAGCACCAAAACAAACCGAGAAGACAAAGGTCCAGATCTGTGGAAAGAGTATCTGGAACTATTCTAGCGAGTCGTCCATGTCCCGGGAGGGTTGGCTGCAGTTTTCTGTCTTGGCGAAAGGGTGTGATCTCAGAAAGGCGGTTCAGTTGTGCAGAAATTGGGACGAGTTCTCGCAACTAAACTTTCTCGCTTCTTGGCAATACTTCCCGGCATCAAACTGGGTATCTTGGGGGACAGATCGATTGACCAAGCAGTTACACGATTTGGTGAGTCTATTCTACTATGTGCCTTGACATGTGCCTGCATCCTTCCACCGGTTATTACTGACTTGTTTGCAGGGCTTCTTTCCTTTTTTTATCGATCTTGGTGCCGAGAACTTTAGTCGTCACTTTCAGGCTGGTGGTTCTCGGAGTCAGCAAAGACGGAGACACGACTTTGTAGAGGCCAGAAATATTGTAGTGGGCCACATGAAGAGAAACGACTCGGCAACTCGCCGGTTCCTCCAGTACTGCAGTATGCGAACAGGCGAGGTGCTACTGGCTGTGCGAGATGGCAGGACAGGTAAGATCATCACGGCACCGCGCAGTAAAGATGCCCTTTGGACTTTGCGATCCAAGAGGGGCATTGGGCGTGCAGCCAAGAAGGAATGGGACGTCGAACTCGAAATCGGACCAGAGTACTTTGAATTTGTAGAGCAGTATCGAAACTGGCATCTGGGGTTTGATGATTACTACGAAGTATGGATATGGCACTTCGTTCCTGGGCAGAGCGGGGTTCTCCTCTACAATTCAATTGTTGAGGTATGTCACTGCTGCTACTGGACACATTTGAACACGAGACTAACAATGCACAGGAGCTTCGCAGGGCGTGGCGCATCGTGAAGCCAATCGACATGTACAATCGCCAGGAACCTTTCCTACGCACTCTCACACGAAACAACAAGACGAAGCGAGTGCGTTTGATCAAGCATGGAGAGCAAGTAAAGAGCCTCTGGGACGAGGTGCAGGACCCAGATAACATCTTCTTTTTAACAGATGTTACAAACAAGACAACTAGGGCTGTTCGGGGCGATGGCACGCTGGACGCGTCGCCGCACACATTCTACAACGAAGCTGACGCAGCAGAGGATGCTATCCTCTTCCCTGACGAATTGATATCTCTTAATCGCGACGTGCCGTTCAAAGAAGTTAGCAATGCTATCACACGGCTTGAGGATGGCTCTGGTACAATGTCTAGGTATCTTGCTAAACTGGCCATGGAGTCGAGCCACCGTTCTAAGAAGCCTCCTCAATTACTGGACGAGTATAGCGACACCGATGAGTCCTGGAAGAGCGGTGATTCGGTCTATGATTTCAACGATGCTTTCTCTGACGAGACACCCGAGAAAGGCTTTAAAGACGAAGACGGCGACGTGACAAAACACTGGCATCTGCCCCAGTTGTGGGAGGATCAAACTAACAGGATTAACGAGGGTCACATTGATGCGACGAAGAAGAAGATACTCTCGAATGTTGGGCTATTAGAACTGCTTACTGGGAATATTAGGAAAGGGCCGAGCGACACAGAGTTCGCCAAGAATCTAAAGACTTTAGACAGAATGATGCTATTGGAAAAGGATCGTGGCGATGGTATTTCATTGTACCCGGTCATCCCTTCTTGCGCCAGCAAGCTAACATGATACAGCCTTACTAAAAGCATTCCATGCTGGCGATCTTGAGCCGGATGCCCCAAAAAAATACGAAGAGACGTGTGCCATTGTGAGCGGTATCTTAAACCAACAGGGAACCGATAGCAACCATGCTTGGCTTTGGTTTACCTTGGAGGTGTTAGAATGGCTCGAGGTCAGAGCGGACTACACCGATTACACCCAAGTGATGACAGCTCCCTGGCCACACCCATTCATCACTCAAGACATCCTGAAAGCTTGGGCATACATGGCGATTTTCTTCCCGGACCTCGAGCAGTGTCAACCCGCCACCGACTTTTTCAAGTCTAAAGAAGGGCAGAGATATCAGCAATCCTCTCTCCGTGATCCAAGTCAACGCGCTTCGACTCTGCCGGATATTCGCACCAAAACGAGTTTTAGGTACCGACCAAAAAGCTTTTGGAGGGAATGGGACGACATCGTGACCAAGGCCAAGACAACCAGAACCTACTATGCAGATGCTTATCCTTTACAGTGGAGCGTCGCTGTTCGGCCCATCCTCGCCAAACGTAAGAAGATTCTGTTTATTCACCTTACTTGCCTGTTATCACTCGATCATCTAGATCTTAACGTCATCTTAGTATACCTCGCCGGCATCATTGCCCCCACGCTTCTGCAAAACAGTCCTCAAATCTGCCCCGGGTTTGCAGTGGCTAATACCGAGTCACACCGTCCGGACAAGATGGACTTGTTCATCGACTATGCCGATCGACTGAAAGCATCCAGCTTCCCGACTAGCTGGCCAGGTTTCGTGCGGCCGGATGAATACCCCGTATTTCTCCCGCTCGCCCGAGACTTCGCAGCGAAGAATCAAAGAGCGAGCTTCGCTGTGCTCCGCCTCTGGTCCGCACCCCACTTCTACCCGGCTATGCTAGGAGACAATAACCGGATGGGTTCCGCGTTCCTAGACTGCGCCGCACGCTCGTGGCAGTGGAATTTCATCCCAAAAGACATGCCCGTCTCCGAGTGGAGTATGTACAACAACCTCAAACTCCGCCTTGACCTCGTCAAGAAGCAACTTGGTGATCGCGTTGTCCACCGCGGCGATGTTGTCCTCGTCATGGGCGTTGACCAGCTTGATCTACTTCGCTATGCTACCGCCGTGACGTTCGCTATCCAGACCAAGCCGTGGTTTCGCGAGTTTGATCTTTGGAAGAGCTTCATTAACGTCGATATAGGGTTTTTGGAGAAGCTGGACCCTTATTGGCTTGATTAACGACGGTGAGCCGTTTGGCACATTTATTGGTTCTGGGGATGTCGCTCACATGTTTATTCTATGCCTGGTATTAATGATCACCTATAAAATAGATAAGAAAGGAAGAAAGGTCGGATTGCTAAGTTGTAAATGTTCAATTTAAGGAGTACGTCGACCATCGGGTATGAATATAAAATAAATTGATATACAGCCCCCAAGAGCACATGGTACAAGACAATTGTAAAATACCAGTTTCCTTGCTTTATTAACGAATCACGAACATTACCGAGTTAATTTGGGACTGGGGGTTCCCAATGTATATCCTTCGCAAGGTGCCTTCGCACGTTTGGTAGAATTAGGTACAGCCCAGCCGCATGGGTGATCAACATCAAATCTGAACTTAATGGAGCTTGAAGATATCTACTAGCACCCCAAATATCTCTGGCAGTCGTATCACAAACTTGATTACAATATACCTGCCGACCATGCTAAACCAGCTTCTGTCGGAAGCATGGGTGGTGCTTAGCCTGTACACACTGGCTTCCGGACAGACCGGTCACGGGGAAAAGTGCTAGGTTCAACGCTGATGCTGACACGAGGAGACGCTAACTTACTCATTGCCTTCGTGGCATTTTTTCTTGCATTTATAACTGCTTAACTGCTGTCAATAGCATGTTTCTCTTCCCATGACTTCTTCCAGGGGTGCAGCCGTTCTGTTTCTCTTCAATACGGTCAGCTGGTGGGGGTTGACGCACTGAATGCAAACTTCTTCATCGCTTGTACCTTCCGTTCTCGGCTCCGGCGATGGTTACGTTCGGGGTTTGATACTACAGCTCAGCCATAACCCAGGTGGCTTGTAACGCAGAACCCGAAAGAAAAATATATGCCTAGTTATTGATTATTCAATGTGTTTGGCTACAGCCATATATTTTCTGCCTCCGCGGAAGTTTTGTTATGTTAGTCAGCCATACATGCAGATTCGCCTTGTGACTCTGTATCAGTAAACATTAATTGCGGGAAAACTTTTCCTGACATTATTCATTTCGTCATCAATTAGATTACTTACTCGACCGGTAATCAAGAAACCACTTGCCTGTAATGGCTTCCAAGATCACATAATGACGGTACCACCACCACCACTAATTAAGTATTCATAGTGCAACGGTGATGATCATGCCAACCATACAAGCTTCTTCATTATAAATAATCTGTCTGATAAGACTTCTATGCAGATTGGATATTCTTCATCGCCTCCTTCCCTATACCCACCTTATTACACCGCTTGAGCATCTCGCAGTACCAGGCAACACCCAATATTTCAAGAGTTAAACCACTCTCTCCCTCCTAACAATGGCTTCTTCCTCACTTGCGCAAGAGCTCCTCAAACGGAACGAGTAAGATTGAACGTACAATCATAACTTTGACTCTTACCCAAACTGACCTGACACGTGCAACTGTAGGGCTTATATCGAGAAGGGTCACAAGCCTATCCCGCTGTTTACTGACCTTGGATTTACACCAAAGAAGATGATCTGTAAGTGCTAACATACTGATATCTATGCAAATGGTCACCTCATTTCCGATTGTCTGACTTCCCTGATACAAGTCTCTTGCATCGACCAGCGCGTCAATCCTGTGGAGCTTATAGGGCTTACGGATACGGACGGTACGTTTGCCTATTTTCCATTAATAATCTACAAATCAGTAATTCCAGGTAGTGTTTACTGAGATGATATGATTGGCAGAAGCCATTATCGTCCGAACCGCCTCAGGAACGCCAGCAAGGAACTTGAACGACATTGCAGCCATCGACAATCTGACTACGCTTACGGAGCTTATTGTCATCAAACATACCGGTGAATATCATTTCTTATAGTTTACAACATGGGAGTATGATAGGATACAACGCCGCTAACAAGTCTCAGATTGTGGCGCGACATACATGACCGAAGAGCAAATCCGCGCACACATCAGGACACATAATACAGATATCGACAGCGAGGTGCTAAATAATATCTTTGTGGGAACTACGCATGAGTAGGTTCTAGCCAATTCCCCAATTTTCCAGCTCCCTCAATTTCCCGTCTCTCCCGGATCTCTCGGCCCACGGACAGAGCCGGGTTATAACCGTGCTTTAAATCATGAATCCTAAGTACTAGCTCTTGTGTCTTGGCCGTGAAATCTAATTTGAGGGATAGTATCGTCGAGAGAACGCGAAAAGACGTCGAGCTCATCAGAAACTCTCCTATTGTCCGCAAAGAGCTCCGAGAAACAGCTTCTGGGCTGTTGTTTGACATCACGACTGGAAAGCTTACAAAGGTCATCTAGATTTGGGGGAGCTTGGTCGAATGAAGTGTGATCTATAAGAGGGGTTGAAGCGAGAATGTAGAGGTGGATAAAGGGGTGCGGAGGGGAACCCTCTTTTTCTATAGCTCTGATCAAGTCCCTTCTCATATGAGATGCTCAAAGCCCTTTTCCATCTCGATGTCTTAGGGGCGCCTCGCTAGTAAAGCCGCCCAAATTAGAGAAATTGACAAAAAAGGCCCCTCCTAATCTTAGCTCATGTTCCTCAGCCGACGGCGGGTCATGAAATTTCCTCCTATGCTCTCCATTTCAAGACAAGCTTGACTGAGGAAAAGCTGTAGGGTTTCATCTATCATATGGAGAAATGCCAACTTAAAGCTATGAAAGCTGTGACGATTGCGGGGAAGGCTTCACCCTAAATCGACGGAGCTCGCGTTTAGGCTGGCCTAACGGACATCTAGGTTGTCGCAAAGTATAATTTCGAACCAATCATACCGCCTTCCGAGCTCACAATAGAAGTGGAACAAGGGCCCGAGCTGTACAAAGATAGGTTTTTCACACGAAGAGCTGTTTAAAGAACGATATATATAAAATAAAACTAACAAACGCATAGCAGTAAAACATTTACGTTTAAATTCATCGCTAATTCTAAGCCACTTCCATAAAGTAATCATATGCGCTCAATTAATCATAACCGTAGTAATTACTAGGTATTCAATGAAGGTGGTTTTGCTGCAACATAAGCAGAAGCCCAGGAATGACAGTGTAATTATCCCCCACACAACCAATAAATACAGATCTCATAAGCGAGAAATCGTAACGAATGTAATTAAGTAGCAGTGACATTGTCTGGATAGGCTTTCAGACGTCTAGACGACTCTCTTGCTCTTAGTTTCTTCTGTGGCCAAGACCCTTTGTCTTGACAACACAGCATCAAGCAATTAGTTTGGTACAGCCACGATAACACAGTCGTCAAGCTGGTCGGTGTATTTCCATATTTTCAGGATGGTAAGCCCTGCTTTACCAAGGAGAGAATCCCAGTCAACACGGGAGCGCTCCATAGAAGCGAGGCAAGTGCTCATAGCCAAGTCCAGCTGAGTAGCTCTCCATGGCGCTCCACGTTCGGGAAGCACCATTTCATCAATCAAGATCCGCGACTCTTTAGTCATGGCGGACTTGATATTTTGGAGAATCTCGACACACTTATGATTAGGCCAGTTATGCAGAATGTTGCGGAGGTAGTATGCGCGTGCACCTAGTTGCGCACTGAGCTTAGCAGAATCCGACAAAACGGACGAAATAGGTAGCTGAGCGAAATTTACCTTTAATAGGTTGTGGCGTGAAGAAATCGTGAGGCTGTGTTTCGATGCCCTCAAAGCCTGGGATGGGGCGTGTCCTGGCTTGTTGAATAACTTCCTCTCTATTATCTTGGAGGATTATACGACCAACAAGGCTAGGATGTTTCTGTCGAAGGGCAATACATTGATGGCCCAAGGCTCCTCCAATATCGACAAAGATTGGAGTGTTTTTATTTGCCCCTTGACCAGCAACTTCTTTCTCGAAATCGATAACGTCCAAAAACATTGGAAGCCCATCACGCTGACTTACCATCCATGACATGAAGCGGCCCATTACTTTCGGTCGCTCTTTCACCCATTCAAAAGCTTGCTTGTTAGTTTGGTGGCCGAGGTACCAAGGGCAATTAGCTCCATCTGTGACATTCGCATACTGCGTGTTACGAAGGAACTCAGGAAGTGCGTTAAAAGCTGGAACAAGAGTCTCCAAACTGATAAAACTGTTAGTTATCGCGACTTCTGTTGTCTTCGCCCATTTTCAGTCTACTTACAAGAAAGGTACCCCGGCACGCCCGCCAAGTGAAACCATAGCAGAGGTAAGATTGTTTGCTCGGTACCGATCATCAGCAGGCTGGTCAACCATTCCAAACGACTGGTAATAACGGAGGAGGCGTTCTATACACACAATTAGATATTGATGCTGAGTATAACCACAGATTTGTCATGGTACGCTCCAGAATAACCTCCGGGGGCCGGGGGTATTAGCATGGGCCCAAGGGC
This sequence comes from Xylaria longipes, assembly GCA_025201785.1. Classification (NCBI taxonomy): domain Eukaryota; kingdom Fungi; phylum Ascomycota; class Sordariomycetes; order Xylariales; family Xylariaceae; genus Xylaria; species Xylaria longipes. Next base: position 95,221 of record MU619806.1, read on the forward strand.
CCGTATGTATATACTAGCAGGCCATCTCCTGATATATAAATAGTGGTTTCTTGCTTGTGCAATAAAAATAGTCACTATTGGGACTACCAGCAGTGTAAACTGTGACAAAATCATACTCATCAAAACCGGGTCAACATTGGTCAAGCTTGACAGTTCTGCGTTTGTCGCCTCCTTTTGGCCATGCTCCGTGAGGACCTCGAATAAACGTGTTTCCACACCAACAACAGCGAGTGGGAGTTGCAGGGGCTACAGGTCTGTTAGTCGAGGTGTTTGAAGCTGTCAGCCGCAGAGTTATGTACGTACTGAGTGAACGATCCTATGGACTGTGTCTCCTGTAGCTTCGGTAGCAAGGTTAAGCTTGCGAGCAGCTTCGCTCAGCCTGTGGCGTATGCCTGCATCCAGAGTCTCCAAGGCACCGAAGGAGCCGTTAAGGAGCACATCGATTCTATTTGCAAGGGCCAACGCTTCCTTAGCTGTGGAGGCCATTGCAACTCAGAATACTGATAAGGCTGGAGAGGGTGAAGATTGGTAAAGCAACAGATAGTGGTGAATTTGGCTCTGAGGGTTGGAGGGTATTGTGAAGAAATTGCAGAGACTTGCGAATCTAGAAAATATCTGGTGCGGGCTATTAAAATATACTATACTTGCGGTGTAAGAAGATAACAAAGAACTAGCCAATCAATGTTAACATGAACTCGTACCTACCCTGTGCCGGCCGCTGATAGAAATATCATGAGCTGTTGTTCATAGCCTGCAGAGTGTGGCCTACTTAAAATGTAACAGTGCAAGACCAAAGGAAGTTATCATGTACCTGTACATCGAGACCTATAAGATCTGTCACATTGCTAGTCGAGGTTGCCTGCATGTCGTTCCGCCTTTCTGCAGGCTGTGCTCCGCTGCTGCTCGAGTGCGTGTACAACCTGAAGCCTCAGCCTCCACATTAGGACTGCGGTACTGGTGTTGGGTTTAGCCCTGGGTAACAAGTGGTGAGCTTATAAGCTATTGCTAAGGGCTTACTTAAGTAGATTTAACCAATTAATATGGGGTGGCATAGTAAAGATATTAAATATTCAATGCTACTTTAGTTCCTGCGCTATATCGAATGGATAGCAATTCAATGCCTCTAGAGCAAATGGGATTACACCTTAGCTGAATATGAGCATCGGATATCATGGGATATCATAGAAGCCCCGCCAGTACACGCAAGGTTGCGCTTGCAGACCCCTGCTAAATCTTGACGCAGTTGGCGCATCACATGCAAGCTTTGTTGCATTGAGAGAGAAAAGGATCAATTCACTCACACAACTGGTGGCGGGAGCAAGGGGAAGAGGGGTGGAAAGCCAACATATCAGGTTGAGCCGTGGTGTACACACGGCGGGGATAAGCCGGTTATCAAATTCGCGACTCTAACGCTAAGCAGCGGTACACATAAGATACCATACCCAAGGAAACTGATACCTACTTTGTTAGATCGTTCGTCGCAAACTTACATAGTAATTACTACGTATTAAGGCAGGCTAAGATATAACGCTACACTCTCTTATTATCCGCCGCAAACTTATATAGTATTAAGGCAGGCTGAGATACAACACTGAACTCTCTTATCATCCGCCTCGAAACAAATGCTTTGTATGACTGTTCACCGCAGTCCAAACCCCCATTCTGCCGGGCATCTTTGGTTGTTTCATTGGCGATTACTACTAAAAAACCTTGCTTTGTACGAGTAGCTGAACACAATGTTGGGGCCTTAACACTATCTTGGGAGAAGACAGGTCCCTGTGGGGTAGAAGAGCTTCAGAAGACAACTCATTATGTTACTCAAAGGAACGTTCACAAATGCTGCGGCAGTGTGCCTGAAAACTGCGAAGAATTAAGAATGGCATTGATAGGCGATAGACAGACACACTTCGTAATTGATAAATCACTGACTCTTGTGAATGAGTGGGTAGGTTGCGGCGCGATTAACTCCCTAATCTTGACAGGATTGCATAAGAAAACCTGAGATTGAATGAAAAGACCGCCAGCCATTGCCACGTTGACATACCAATGCCCATACTTGAAAAACCAGGCGCACTCATGTGGATCAGCAAGATTGATTGTCCCAAGCATGTAAGCGAGTGCGCTTAAAACACCACCACACGAGACAACCATGTATCCACGCCCGAACCCAGCGCAAACGCCTGCAACTAGTAAAAATAGTATTTGGAGCAATACAATAGCCCGTAACAAAGCTTTTGTGCTGTCGCGGAAATAAAGAGCCATGCTACGGACTCCGGCATTCGCATCATCCTCTACATCTTGCTGGGCATAAACCGTGTCAACTACCACTTCCCAGCAAACGATGGATAGATACAGAGCCCCGAGAGCCCAAAGGTATTGCGTTCTATTCACTTCGTTTTCAAAACCGACGATTTGATGGGGTTTTGTCATGATGGTGCTGACCCCGATGAAAAGTCTAATGGCCTGTTGGAAACCCGGCACTACGAAAGAAGAAGGTCCCGACAAGTAACACTAGGTTCTTGTAGAAGAGTTCGTCAAGCCTCGCAGGAGTACACGTGATACAAGCAGCATAGATTGTGCGAAACAGGTGGGGGAAGTAGAAGTGCCAAATACCCGTCGGTTTGTCCAATCGTGCAAGTTCGCCATAAGGAACGAAGCTTGCTGGAACGTACGAGAGTACACCGGAAGTGGGCAATGAGTATTCTGTTGACGACTTGTGCTCTTGACGTGGTGGGACTGTGGCTTTGCAGTTGAACATGATGCATAAATGTTGCGTATGACAAACGACACAAAAGGAGGAGCAATTTCAGAGCAGGATACAGAAATATATACCTCAAGATGTCATTCAAGCTGTCCTAGCTATATATCGATCACATTATACACATAGCCTGTGAAGATGAAAGTAGAGAACGATTTCTCATGACTGTGGATGTAGTGATCCACACATTGCGCGTAAGCAAGCCGAAGAAGAAGGCGGGCTGTGTGATGAACTGGAGCACCTGAATTAGATCACTACATGTAGATACTTAGGTACAGATAGGATGTAGAGGTACTCAGTCTTGCAGTAGGTGCTGGGATAATGCCATGAGTTTGTGTTTATCTCTACGTTAAGGCTGGCTACTACGGCACCAGATATGTCTCCCTCCGATTGGTTTCAAATGGCTGGCAAGTGAGAGCTAGAGCTGCAGGGCTTACTTTACCGGAGGGCCAACACGTATGGAGCCCGAGGAGATCCAGTTGCGCATAGACGCTGCTGGAGCAGTCACCCCCACGACTTGCCTCTCCTGCGGTTCGTGGGTAGGCGCCAAGTGCGAGAGTCGACGTGGGGCGAAGGGAATCCGGACTAGATAACTTAGGTAGGCTGGGAGGCCGGGGCCATTTTTTGGCAATTGCATCCTCACCCCCCACACCGCCGTGCCGCAACACTACTGTATCCACGGAGCCCAGTGGAGCCTCCCGAACACCACATTCTACAACCATATATTTATTTTATAATTAAATATAAGTTTTATTTTTATATTTTGAAATATCATAGTAATATTATTAATATTATTTACTATTTATAACTAGCTTTAAGCTTTTATAATAATATTTATGTTTTTATGTAACAGGATATATAATATAGCTTAAGATGTTAATCCTTACTTTTGTGCGAGAGTGATGTTAAAATATCGTCTTTATATATAGCAGATTGATATTATGTACAACGTTACCTAGAGATATATGGCACACTGTCAAACGTACATAATTATGCGAGGAATTCCTTGCATCGAGACTCATCAAAGTGAACTCATGCCACTCTGAATTCCCAGGGATCGCCACTATGAGCCTAGACGAGGACATCGTTTGAGCCAAATCGTTTCGGCAGCTCATCTTCTCACCGAGTCCCTTAGTCTTTGCATGCCTCCCCACCACAGTCTGGGTCTTTGTCATCTATACCTGGGCGAGGCGCCTCGAAATCTTTGGTCTGGCACAACGTAGTCCAAAGAACCTGCTGGTATGGGAGTCAGCTTGTGGTGATAGTGATGCTTCGGATTTTCTGACTTACCGAGGCGTAGTAGGCATAGCTGTCCGCATTGACCCGAGCCAACTTCTTATCCAGCTTGTCGTAAACATTGACTGGGCCGTATCCGGCCTTGCCCTGCGGGTTGTCTGTAATCGAGCCAAAGCTGGAGGAACACGTTAGAAACCCCAGGCACACACATTTGGGATTTCCTGTCGAGTACTTACGCCGAGTCTATCATCTTGTCATAGTGCATGTATTCATGGAGAAGTGTCATCCCAAGTGTGTTCATTAGCTGATGGAGGCTGTTAGCAGACCGTTTACTCGACGTCGCAGGTAGCTCAATGTACACTTACATAAGTGACATGATCGTCGATCTCGCCGCCATCTTGCTTGCACGCAGCATAATACTTATGCGCATCATCCGCCTGAAGATCCTTGCCTTTCAACTCAGTCACCGCCTTCTTCTTGAAGGCGTTGGGGCACAAGACGATGTACGGTGTGTCCTCAGCATCCTTTTCGCCATTCTTTAGATAGGACAGGGTGCTGCCGCCGCACTCGTTGTTCGAATCCGTGGTCTGGACGAGGAGGTCACTGAGCATATCATTGCCCTTGCCACCGTTGCTGACTGTGGAGAAAATGCGCTTGATCTCTGCACGATCACCGGGATCGAAGTAATGTGGGAGGACATCATTGTCGGTATCAATGAAGTCCAAAACGTATGATGCAAGCTCGATCGCATCCTTAAAAGCAGTTTCGACTTGGTCGAGCTTATTAGGATGATCGGGATCATCTGGTAGATCATCACCAGTATCCGGCTCTCCACGCCGATAGAGCTTCGTGAGCTCAACGGTAGGCAAGCCTCTGCGGGACTGTAGTTCTGATCTAACATTTCTAGTAGGCCACGTCGCACCGAAGCCAAAGGATGCGGCTAATAGCAACACAGTCTCGGAACGCATTGTCGGTTGGAAGTGGTATGATGACGGTCAAATAGAAGACTGAGGTTACTGAGGTGATGGATATCTGGGACTGGTCTGTTTGAGCAGATAAGAAGTCTTGAGATATCAGTATTTATATTCGAGGTACTCCACGGTTGTCAGGGCTTCATCAGCCTCGCAGCTTAGTCTAGCTTCACGTATTCTACAGAGGCATCCCGTATAGCCCGGTTTCCAACAATATCTAGAGACTCGTTCAAGCCTGCAACAAAAATATCTTTTTAGTCGATCGATGTGCTCTCAGGGCCATATGCTGTCAGCATCTGAGATCATAGTTCTGAAACAATTAAAAGTAAAAGTGAATGATTTGTTCGATGAAAAGCAGCCTTCTGGTAAGCTTACTGCTACAGTATTACCCCTTGTGGTTTTAGTTGTCCAGGCGCAAAGCGATCGACACGCAGATGGATTTTTGGGGGCATGACGATCGACACCAGGATATACTCAGAGTACATTTCACCCAGACCACGAAAACAACACTTGTTCTTATTTTTGAATAATTGGCGTAGAGCAGTCTTGCGAAATTCACCGAAGGGCCGGAGATCTGCGCGGATTTTCAGAGAGCCTATAACATCAAATCGTTTAATAAGTTACGCCGCCCGAGGGCAATTGGGTTAACCGAAAAGCTGTACATTGACTTGAAATGAGGACACAATCCTAAAAACAAGCGGGTGTTTGATGCCATAGTACTAAACTGGCTTACCTAATTGCCCTGAAAGCATCACTTTGAACGACAACCCGCTGGGTTGGACTGTCAGATCGATTGATCGATCGCCTGTGCCTTCGTGGAGAATCAGATTGAGGCTTGGTAGGCTGGGGTAAGACAAGCTGACACTCCTTCCAGCCCCTCGCTGTGCTATCTCCTGCGTATAAATGGGTACAAATGACGTAAATGGACTGCGGCATCGCCACTTGATCATGCGGAATTGCACAGGCTACCAATTCGCCGATAGCAACCCTCCAACGTCACTAGAGCTAATTTTATATAGATCGGCGACCAATTGGACTTCCCTTAGAACATGTCCCTATCATGAACAGATGTAGGAGCAGAGCTCGATATATTACGAGTCTGCTTTCCTTCGGCCAATCACCCGACTGCATCTATCGCTCATGCGGGAAACTCTCACCTAACCCACATCGGTTTTCAAGTCATGGCTTCACTGAACGAAGATGAATCGGGGCTCAAGACTGAGACTTCTACGAATCCACCAGACCCAGTCTCACAGTCTACACATGGTCCGCCGGTTGATATCCAAGTCTCTTTCGACAGGCCAACACATTCTTATTCACAACCTGAACCACCCAGAGTCATCATCAGAGCTATTTCGCGAGCCCAATATCCGATCACCTTGTATACCTGGCGCCGACCTCTGGATCCCAAAGGGGCTCTCACGAGTAATGGATATGTCATCACTGATCTGGCAACTGACAATCCAGTGAAAACAACCTATCTCATGATCAACAGAGGGCCACAATTGAGGGTAAGAGGTGGCCCCGACGATCAATTCTTCCTCACCTTGCAACCGAATACTCCCGTGGAATTATCGACAGGTATGTGGGGGCGACTATTTTCTCTCAGTAATGTCAAGTGTGGACGAAAATACAACTTTTCATGTCAAGAGAATCTGTATCGCAGAGGCTCATCCCGTCTTATGACAAGGACGCCGAGAAACACTTGCTGACTGATCGAATCCAGGTTTCGGTCGCGGAGGCGGGGGCATCAAACCGGATCCGCGAACAGTTGTGGAACGCGGCTGGGAACGGGACGAGCATGGCAACGAGCGGAAAATTCGCCGCTCTACCCAAGCCACCGGGGTAGATGGTCTCGAACCTGGCCATACATACTCTGTAGGCCTTAACATGGAGGCACTTGGTGGATGCTGGTGGGCTCCGGTGACAAGGGATGAGATATTGGTGGATCACAGGGGAGAAGGGTCTTATATCCAGGATTACCCGTGGAACACGGAGACGCCCTTGAAATTTCGTGTGAGTGAGGCTACAATGGAAGTGCTAGATTAGGCAATCCACTGGGGGCACCCTACATCACGAGAACGGCAGCGTAGAGAGCGATGCAGGTTGGACTACTCCATTCCTGAATCAAATTGAAGAACCAACTACGCCTTACTTTATGAGATCCAACCTTCCATCCCCTTTCTTCCATCCCTTTTTCTCTCCCCTTCTTTCTGATGTGAATGTTCTTTGGATCTCTATCCGAAATTAGGTGCTGTGCCAGTGCCAACCGCGCAAGTATAGAAGTTGAGAACTTCTCACTTTGTTCAAGAGAAGAGATATCTGATTATTATCCCGAACCATGTAACAAGGGCTTGGAAAAATATTTGTATTGCAAATCATCTTCCAAAGCGTCAAGGGGGCCATGAAGGACCTAACCCCTATTCGATCAAATGGGAGACCTATAGATTATATGTCCGAACGACCTCGCTTCTGCCTGCCTATTCTGGACCCGGCTTCGCCCTTGTATTCCCTGTCTTAGTGTACTATATAGGATTAAGTGAATACAGGTGAGTTAGAAGTGAAAGCCTCGTACAGGCTCTCTCAAAGCCTCGCACTCGTATAATTATATACATTATCTGCAGGTCTGTGTCTCTTAATCGTAGCTAATTCTTGTTTCTACTACTGTGAGGTCCAACATGCTGTCTCTGAGCCAGCCTGGAAATCTTCAACGCCTGTAACTAATAACGTAGTTCTACAATCACCTTCAGTTCATTTTAATGCGTAATGAGTATTCATTTCAACTTCAAGTACCACTAAAGAGCGGCCCTATATATTAAGAGGAAAGAAAGGCCACCGAGACACTCTAAGCGATTTTTTACTTTTCCTACAGATGGCATTCGTTCTCCGTTGGGGAAAAAATGGCACTAGTAAACCCGTGCCTAGTTTTCTATTAGTTTGGGCCTTTGAGTCCGACCAATTAGGTCAGACATATACCTAGATAAGTAAGGATTTCGACTAAGGCTCAGCAATTCAATGGATGAAAAGGGGACACTTACTCCTTCTCGCCATCATGGTCAACGACTGGTGCAACCGAATCCTTTTGTGCATTGCCAAGAAGTAGCAACTCGATATGTCTTCCTGCAAGAAAATTAGCAAATCCGAGAATATTAGTGCTTTTCAACAGAGCTTGCCTTGGTCATCTCGCGCTCAGCAGTGATAATAAAATTATTTCGTCGCATCTACCAAAGTAATTTCGGATTTCTTCAACCAGCGAACATACAGCAACTCCTAACTCCTATAGTGGGAGGAAAAAATAACCGAGAAATTCTTTTTTAAACTAAAACAACTTATTAACTATACTTATAAATAATTTAATAATAAAACATAAAATAATATATAAATAAAATAAAGAAATAAAATTAATTGTTTAAAGATTTTAAAAAATTAAACTTTTAATTTTTTTAATTTTTTTTAGTTATATTATTTATATAAAAAATAATATATTTAAAAAAAAAACTTTAGTTAAAATCTTTTTATGTTATATAATAACTAGGTTAAATACAATAATAAATAAAAAAAAATTATATAATAAATAATATATAAAACTTTAATTTATAAAAGGGAAAAAACAGGTATAAAACTAGTTTAAGTAAAATATAATAATATATATAATTTTAATAGCTTAGTTAAACACCTAGCATAATAACTATCTTTTTTTTTTATATAAATTAACTTTAATCTATATATTTTTATAACCAATTAAAAAATAATAATATATAGTAAGTAATGTAATTAGTACAATTAGTAATATTTGCATGTTTAGTATATAGGTACCTGGTATTTGTTTGTGAGTACGTAATTTAAGGACTTTCTGTACTGATTGCGCGGGGTTTGCGCATATGTGTTTGTTTAAAATGATCGTCAACGTGCTACCCATCGCCGCTAAACCACCCTTCGCGCCGAGCCGTTGAACGCCAGCTATTCTGCTTAGCTTTTAGCTGTTCGTGCCTTTATAGTAGAAATAGAAAATATTATAATAAACAAGTTAAGCGAGAATAATTAAAATATTATTATAAAAATAATAATAAATTAAAATATAATTTATTTTATTATAGTTTAATTTCGGTTTTATTTCGCTTAAAGTTTAATAATAAAATATAAAATTTTTAATTTTAAAATATTAAATTTAATTTTTAACAAGTAATTTTTTTAATTTTTTTAACTATAGCTAGTATTTTATAAATAAATAAAAAAAAAATTTATAAGCTTTAAGCTTATTTTAAACTTAAATCGCTGAATTAATTAAACTATTTTTTTACGCTTATTTTATTTTTTATAACTATTTTTTTATTTTTTAAAAACTTTAACTATTTTAAAACCTATAATATTAATAGCTAATACTTATTAATTATACTTAATAAACTAATCTTTTTATTTAACTTTATAATATAATTAATTTTTATATATTATTTTTCCTACTATATTTTCTAGTTTTTATTTATAATTAATATTTTTAAAGTTTAATAAAAATATTTTTTAGTTAAAAATTAAATTTTAAAGCTTTAATAACTAAACTAAAAAAATATTATAAAAATAATTATATTTTATAAAAAAATTAAAATAATACGCTTATAAACTTACTCGGCTAACAACTTTAAATAACTTAATAAATTTAAAAACTAGCTTATAATATTTAAATTTAAAGTTTTTAATAAAAAATACTATTAATTAATTAACTTTATATTTTATTAGTTTATATTTAATATTATAATAACTTATATACTTTTTATTTATATTTTATTATTATTTTATTAAAGTTTCGCGAATTATTTTTAATTATTTAATTTAAACTTATATTACTAGCACTTTTTTTAATATAAAGTTATTCTTAATAAATAATAAAAATTTAAAAATATATTTTATTAACACTTTAAATAATATTTTATTTATTATACTATTTATAACTAAATTTATAATAAAATAAATTTATAGTAATAATTAAAGCTAATTTATTTTTTTAATACTTATAAAACAATATAAATAAACTTTAATTATTTAATTTTTATTTTTTATTTAGCTATTAATCTTAAAATAAAAAGCTATTAATAATTATTATTTAATTTTTATATAATAATAAAAATATAACTAAAATTTATTTATAAAAATAAAACCTTAATTAAAAACTATACTAATAAATAATTTATATTTATATTTTATTTTTTAATAAAATAATATAGTTAATTTTATAGTTATTATTATAATAAAAACAAAAAATAATAAAGTTATATTTATAAATTAATTAATAATAATAAAAATAAAATTTATTATTTTATTTTTATAAAAAATTAATAAAAATTTTATAATAAAATTTATAAATAATATTTTTATTAGTATAAATAATATTAATAATAAATTAAGTTTATTATATTTTTAATAATATTTTGTTTTAACTTTAAAATAAATTATATAGTTTTTTATATAGTTTTATATTTTTTTTTTTAAATATTATTAATAAAATTTCCGTTTAACTAATTCTTATATTTAATATTTTTTAAAATAGCTTATAAAAATATTATTATAATATAGCTTTATAATTTAAAAATAAAATAATTTTTTTAAAAAAATATGAACTTTTTTATTATAAAATAATAATAGTTTTAATTTTAACTATTATTATTTTATAAATAATTTTTTATTAATTTGCTTTATAAGCTTATAATATTTAAAGTTATATTTTTATATTTTTTTAATAAACTTTTAAAAACTTTTAAATATATTTTAAGCTTAAGAATTTTTATTATATATAATTATTTATATATAATAATATATAATTATTTATATAAAAATAATATATTTATAAAATAAATATATAATAAAAATTTTTTTTATTAAAATTTTTAAAAGTTTATTTTAAGCTTTTATTTATACTATAATTATTTTTTTTTTATTATAAAAAATAAATTAATATTAAAATAAGTATTATTTATATAATTAAACCTTTTTAAAATAATATTAATTTTATTTTATTTATTTAGCTTATATTATATAATAAAATTAAATAAAACTAAATATATATATTATTTAACTTATTTTTTATTTAACTTTAAAGTTTTTATAAATATTTATAAATTATTATAATTTATAAAAACTTTAATTAATATTTTATTTTTTTATAAATAATATTATTAATATTTAAAATATTTTATAATTATTAATATTTTTTAATTAAAAATATTATATTTTAATTCCTGCTTAATAAACTTTTAAAAGTAAAATAAAACTAGTTATTATTATTTTTAAAAATCTTTTTAAAAAAAACTATTTATAAACGCTACGCTAAAAATATTAGTTTTTATTAATATTTATTTTTTAAAGTTAAAATATATAAAAAAAATAACTTTTTTAAATAAATCTTAAAACTATTTAAAAGCTTTTATAGTAGAACTATTTAATAAAATTTAACTTTTTTTTATTTTAAATATGTTTTTTTTTAAATATTAAATAAAAAGCGCTATAATTTAAGAGAATTTTTTAATAAAATAACAATAAAAATTATAAAACTTTAAAAATTATTATAATTTATAACAAAAGTTTAAAAAATATTAATTTTAAATAGTTTAAATATAATTTAAATTTATTTTAATATAATTGCTTAAAATAATATAACTTAAAAATTTAATTTTATTTTTATAAAATTAATATTTAAAAAGTTTAATATATAAATTTATTTTTTATAGTTTTTTAATAATATTTTAAATATAATTTAAATACGCTTTAATATTTATTAAAAATATAAATATATTATTAAAAAATATAATATAAAAAATATTTAAAATATTATTAAATACTTTTTATATATAGTTTTAAAAAATAATAAAAATATTATATAAACTTATTAATATTATTAAAAAGTTATAATAATTATAACGCGTATAAAAAGCTATTTTTTATTTATTTTTAATATAAATATAAAGCTTATAATAAATCTTTTTAAAGTTAATTTTAAAAAAAACCTTAGCGTATATAATTTTATTAAATATTTTTAATATAAAAAAAAAATAAAATAATTTTTTATTATAATATAATTAAATTTTTTATAATTAATATAAAATTATAAAATATTTTTTTTTTTAAATATAAAATAAATTAAAACGTTAATAGGATTTTTTAATTTTTAAATCTTTATATTTTTAATTATTTTAGCTAATTATTTATATAATTTTTTAAATTTATTTTATATTAAAAAATAAATTAAATAATAAAATAAAATAATATTTTTTTTTAATTTAATTATTAAATTTTTTTAATTAAAGTATAATAAAATATTAACTTTTTTATATTAAAAAAATCTTTTTAAATAAAAAAACCGCTTTATAATAATAATAAAATTATTTTAATTTTAAAATAATAAAAGTCTTTTTAAATATATAAATTTAAATATTTAAATTAATATTTAATAATATTTTTTATTATAATATATATAAATAAATTTATTTATAAATAATAGTTTAAAATTTAATATATATAACTTAAAATATTATTAATTTAAACTTAGATTTAAAATAATACTTTAATTTTTTAAAATAGTTTAAAATAATAATAAAAGGTTAAATTTTAAATTATTATTTTTATTAATTATAATATAAGCACGCTAAAACTTTTATATTATTTTATGGCTATTAATTAATTTATATAATATTTAATAAACGTTATAGCTAGTTAACTAAATAATAACTATATTTTATAAAAAATAAAGTTAATATAAAGTTTTTTTAAGTTTATAATATAATATAAATATATAATTAATATAATCGGTTTTAGTATATAAATTTAAATTAATAAAAATATATAAAAAAAAATTTTTAAAATTAAAAATATAAATAATATATAAAATATAAAAATATAATATAGTTAAAATAAAAAATAAATAATTTAGCTTAAAATATATATTTTAATTTAAGCTTAATAATTATTTTTTTAATTTAAATTAAAATATTTATTTTTTAAATAAAATAAAATAAATTAAAAAAAATTAAAATAATTTTATTTTTTATAATAATTAAGTTTATTTTTTTTTAAAATTATTTTTATTTTTTAAAATTTTATTTTTTAAGTTTAAAATAATTTTAATTAAAATATTTTTTTTTATTATAATTATAATATTTATAAAGTTTTAAAAAATAGTTTTATTATAAATTATTTTTATAACTTTATTAATATTTATTTTTATAAAAATTAAAGTTTATTTAATTTTAATTAAAATTTAATTAAAATTTATTATTTTAAAAAAAAAATTATAATTATTATTTAATATAATTAATATAGTTATAAAATATAAAATTATATTTTTATTTTTATTAATAATAATTTTTATTATTAAAATATTAAAGTTATTAAAGGTTTTATAAAAAATTATAGTTATTTTTGTTTTAATTTTAAATAAAATTTAATCCGTAAAAATTAAAATATATAAGATTTTTTATAAGCTTTTATTATTAAATAGCTATATTAACTATATTTTTTTAATAAATAAAAATAAAGAATAAAAATTTAAAATATTTTTTTTTAAAAAATTAAATAATTTTTAATAAAAAAATATAGCTTGTTTTTTTTTCGGATTTTCGATTTTTTTAATTTTTAATAAAAATAAAATAATAATTAAATTTCTTAAAATATTAATCTTTTTTTTATTTAGCTTTTTTTAGTTATATATTAATATTATTTTTTAAATAAACTAATTAATAAATAATAGTTTTTATTTATTTAATAAATATTTTAAAATTACATTAATATTAGCTTGTTTATATTTTAAATATACCTTGGAGTTTTATTTAATATATTTTTTTATAAAAGCGATTTATTTTATTTAAAATATAAAAAAGTTTTTTATAAATTATATTAAAACTTTTATTTAGTTTTACTATAAATAAACTTTAATTTATTTATTTATTTTATTTGTTTAAAATAAATAAAATTTATTATTAAATTTAAATAAATAAATTTAAATATTTAATTAAAATTTAGCTTATAGTTATAATTTATATTAAGTTTATTATAGTTTTATTTATAATATAAACATATTATAAATTAATAACGTTTTTTTTTAAAAAAATATAAAAAGTTTAAAGTATAATAACTTTTATTAAAATTATTATAACGTTTTTTTTTTTTTTTTTATATTTAATTAAAATAATATAAATATTTTTAATTTTTAAAGTTATAACTATTTTAATAATTTTATATTTATTAAAGTCTTAAACTATTATTAGTATAGTTTTATAAAAGATTTTTAAGTATAAAAGCTTTTTTTTAATTTTGTTATATTATTTTAATTTTTTTTATATAATAAATTCTTTTTATATATTTTAATTAAAATATAGCTAGGTTAATTTTATTACTATTATTAACTTTAATAATAGCTATAATAATATTTTAATTTATATTAAGATTTATTTTAGCTTTTTTTTTTTTTTTTATACTAGATTATTTTCGGACTATATTTTAACAGGTTAATAAAAATTATTAGTTTTATAAGTATACGTTTTAATTGTTTTTTATAAAAGTATTATAGATTTTATTACAAGTAATTTTAATAAAAAATTAAAAAATTATTATATAATAACTAGGTTAAATATAATAATAAGTAAAAAAAGATTATATAATAAATAATAAATAAAGTTTTAACTTATAAAAGGGAAAAAACAAGTATAAAACTAGTCCGAGTAAGATATAATAATATATATAGTTTTAATAGTTTAGTTAAACACCTAGCATAAAATTTTATTTTTATTTTTTTTAACTAAAAAAAGAAGATTTAAATAGTTTAATTCTTTAAAATCTTTAAGCAATTAATTTAATTTTTTACTTAGCTTATATATTACTTTATGTTTTATTATTAAATTATTTATAAGTATAATTAATGAGTTTTATAGTAAAAATGAAAATTCTCGTTTATTTTTTTACTTTATTATAACTTATACTAGCTTTCCTTAAATAGCTTATTTAAAGTGTTAAATAGTTTATATAAGTTAATGTGTTAAATTTAAAAGGTTAAAATAACGGTTTATAAAATGTAAATTATTTATATACATTTATTTAATATATAATAAAAAAACTTTTATAATAAAATAAAATATATTAATTAATTAATAAAAATAAATAATTAAAATTATTTAATTTTAATAATTAATAGTTTTATACGTATTAATTTTATTTTTAAAGCTAAAATAAATAATTAATTAAATAATAATAACGTTATTAATAAATATTAAAATTATATTAACTAAGCTAAATAACTATATGTTTTAAAATAAAGAATTTATAGCTAAAGCTGTTTTTTTAAACTTTTAAAAATATTTATAACTTAAAGCAAGGATTTTATAGCTATAATTATTAAAAAAATTTAAATATAAAGATTATTTTAAAAGAATAATTAATAAAATAATTAAAATATAATTAACTATTATTATTATTAAAAATAATATTAATTTTATTAATAAACTTTATAATTTAATAAAAATAATAAAAAATAATAAAAAAAACTTATTAAATTAATTAAAATAAATATTTTATAAAGAAATAAAACTTTAAAATATATTAAAAACATATTATTACTTTTACTATATAGCTTAATAAATTTATATTTTTTAACTATAAAAAGACTATATTTAAACTTATAAAATTAATTAATAAATAATATAATAAGCTTTAAAAATTAAAAGAAATATTTAAAAACAATATAATAATTATAAATAAAAGCTTAATATTAAACTTATATAAAACAAATAAATAAATATTTAAAAAGTTTTAAAATATAAGCTAAAAAATAAAGTATAATTATTTTAATAGCTTTTAAATATAATATTATAAAACTAAAAAAATAAACTATTTAATTATAAATTTTAAAATTTATTTAAACAAAGTTTTTAAAATATAAATTATTATTTTTAAAATAATTTATTAAAATAAAATTATTAATAATATATTAATATATTAAAGAATTAAAACAAGTTTTTAAAATAAAGCTAGTTAAAAGTTATATTAAAATATATTTAAAACTGTTTAATTTAATAATAAAGATTTTAATTATTTTAAAAATATTATTAATAAAAAAAATATGTTTTTTAAAAGTAATTATAACTAGTTATTATTATAAAAATATAATAAAAAGTTTAAATATAAAAAAATATAAAAAATAAATAAAAATTACTTTATAATAATTTAAATATTTATAAATTAAAAACTTAAGTTTATAAAAGCTATAATAATTTTTATTTAATATTTAAATATTAATTTTTCTTTTAAATATTGTTTTAAAAATGATTTTTTTAAGCTAGATTATTTTAAAATTAATATAAATAAAAATAAAAATAAATAAAAGTTTTAATAAAATTATTAAATATATTTTTAAAAAAAAAGTTAAAATAATATAAAAATAATTTAACTAATTAAACTAAATAATAATATAAGCTTTTTTTATGATAAAAACTTTAAAAAATAAAAAAAATATATTTATTAAAAAACTAAATAATTTTAAATTTATAAACTACGTTATATATATTTAATAAAATTAATAAAATTAATAATTTATAATTATTATAAAAAAGTTGTTATTTATATTAATAATAGTTTTATTTTAATTTATGAATTTAATAATATTTATATTTTTATTAAAAATTTAAAAGATTTAAAATTATAACGTTATTTAATATAGCTTATTATTTTAAAATAAAAGCTTTATTAAAATATAAAACTTATAACTAATATTTTTAAAAAAAATAATAAATTAATTTTTTATTATTATTAAAATTAATATAATTAATTTATATTAAAATATTTTTTTATATTAATAAAAATATTTTTTATATATAAAAAAATAAACTAGTTTTAATAATATTATAACTTATATTAAAAGTTAATTTTTATTAATAATATTTTAAACTTATATATTTTAAATTTAACGTTTTATATTATTTAATAATTTAAGCTAAAAAAATAAAACTTAAATAATTTTTAAATAATAAAATATATTTAAATAATTAAAAAAAAATATTATAAAAAAGATATTAATAATAAAAAAATATAATATATATAAAAACTATATTAAAAAAAATATATTAATAAATTAATAAAAAATTAAAAGATTAGTTTAAATAATTTAAAATATATTTAATAATAAACTTTTATAACTTTTATAAAAGTATATTTATAGTTTTATATAATAGATTTTAAATTTATATATTAATTATAACTTAAAAAAAAATTAGCTTTAAAAGCTTTAATTTTTAACAGTAAACTATTTAAATAATTTATATTTAAATATAATTATAAAAAAACTATATAATTATAAACTAAGTAGTTAACTTTAATAAATAGCTTTTATAAAGCTTATTTTTAGTTATATAATTAACTTTTTATATATATAAAAATATTTACTTATATAATTTTTACTAGAAATTTTTTTTTTTTTCTTTAATTAATATATAAATAAAACCTTAATTAAAAGCTTTATTTTTATAAACATAATTAAATATAATAATTAAAAAATTAATTATATTTAATTTTAATATTTTAATTTATTTTAGTTTATATTTTAACTTTATTTATTATAGCTTATTTTATAGTTAATTAATTAAAACAACTTAATATTTTTATTTAATTTTATTTTAATTTTTAATAAAATTAATATTAAAATAAAAGGTGTTAATATAATACTATTATTAATATAATATATTTAAATAATATATTTTTTATAATAGTTATAATATATAAAACTATATATAAAAAAGTTATTTTTAATTTAAATAATTTAATTAATTTGTTTTTATATAATAAATATAATTTTTTTAAAAAAAAGTTTTAATAATAAATTTTTATAAGCTTAATATTTTTATTAATTAGTTTTTAAACTATAAAAAAAAAAAAAAAAAAAATAATAAATTTTATAATATATTTAAAAAGTTTATTTTTATTTATAATAAATATAAATATAATTATAATTAAAATAAAAAGTTTTAAAAAACTTATAATATAATTATTTTAAATATATTTAAAAAAAATAATATAAAAAAAAGTTAAAAAATTTATTATTTTAAATATATGTTTAAATAAATTTATTGTTTATTTTAAAATTATTATAACTATTAAAAAAAACGTTTTTAATAAATTTAATTAATTTAATAAATTAAAAGGTTTTTAATAATATTTATAATATAAATTATAAAACTTTATTTTATAAAATAAAAGCTTAAATATTATCAATTTATAAATTTAATATAATATTTTAAAATTTTTATTAATATAGTTTAAACTAAACTATTAATATTAATAATTTTATAAATATTATTAAATAAATATATATTAAAAAAAAAAAATATATTTAATTATTAAAAAAATAATAAAAAACTTTTAAAAAATAAATTATTAAACTATAAGCTAAAATAAAATAAAAAAAATAAAAACTATTTAAAAAATAATAATAATTAAATAAGTTTAATTAGTTTATTATTAATTTAATATTTTAAAATTAAAAAACTATTATGTTTAATATTTTTTATAAAGGTAAAACTCCTAGTTAAAGTTTTATTTATATATTAATCGAAAAAAAAAAGAAATTTATTTATAATAAAAATTATATAAATAAATATTTTTATATGCATAAGTAGCTAATTAAAGGCCCTTTTAACCTAGGGGCAAAAAAGCCTAAGTTTTTAAAACCTTTTATTTAATAAAACCCCTCCTTTTATTACTATTTATTACTTACTAATTACTATTTACTATTTATTAAACATATATAATATTATAACTAACAACTAAAACAATAATTAAAATAATAACTACGTAAAATATAAACAATTTATTAGCTTTTTCTTTTTAAGCAGCTTTAAAAGCTTAATAAAAAAAATAAGAATATACTAGCTACTCCTTAAACAGCTGCGCTGTTTACTTAAAAAAAATATAAATAAATTTCTATTAAAAAATAAAAATTAAACCTAAATAATTAATATAATTTGTTTAACCGGCTAATAATTATTATTATTATTATTTATATTAAATTTATTTATTAATTATTATATTATTTATATAAATTCTTTTTATATAAATTTAATAATTAATTTGTTTTTTATACTAATTATTAATTTAAACCTAATATATTTAAGTTTATATAAAAATACTTAAAATTAAAACAAATATAAAATTAAACAGGTTTAAAATAATTAATATAATTATTACTAAAAATAATAATAAAAACCTATTTATTAAGCTTAAAGTTTTTTTAAATATTTTATATAATTAAAACTAAAGCCGGCTATATAAAATAATCTATTAATTATTAATAAATATAAAAATAAAACTTAACCTACGTTTTACCGGCGTTATTTTTTAAAAATTTCTTTAACTATATAAAATAATTTATTAACTATAGTAAATAATTATTAGTTCCCGCCTTAAGTGAAAAAAATATATTGTAATATTAAAATTTTTAAAACAATTTTTAACCCGAGTAAAATTAAAAAAGTTCTATAATAAATATAAGCTGCTAGCTACTTTAAAACTAAAACTTTAATAAATACGCTAAATATGTTAAAAATATTAAATATATTAAAAATATTAAATAAAACAATTTATATATATATACGGATAAAAAAATAAAAAAAAATAATAAATATATAATAATAATTATATATTTATTTATGCTTAAAATAAAAAATAAATCTGCTTATATATATTTATTTAATAATTAATCGCTGTTTATTTATATTAAAATATTAAATATAGCTGCGTATATATAATAAAAGCTAATAATTATAAAAAAGCTTTTTAAATAAAAAAGTAAAATTTTTTATTTAAATAATTAAAAATTTTTTAGCTAAAATTTTAAACTAAAAAAACCTTTGTTTTATTTAATTATACTTTTTTCGTTAAAAACTTAAATACTTAAATAAAAAAAAAAATAAAAAAAAACTATATAACTTATATAAGCTTACAAGCCTATGTAAAATATAGTAATACTTTAGCTAAAAGTTAAACCTAGGTTTTTTAAAGCTTAAGTTTTATAAAAATATAAATAAACGTTATACTTTTAAACTATTAAAGCTTTTTTTTTATATTATAATTATAAATAATTAAAGCTATTTATTTATTTATTTATAAGGTAGGTTTAAATAATTTAACTGTTTTTATTATTTAAAAACTATAGTAAATTATATAAAATATTATAAAATTAATATTAAAAACTTTTTAAAAAATATTAATATAAGTTAAATATAAATATATATTATTATATAAAAATTTAAATCCTTTTATATAATTATAAAAACTATTTTACTAGCTATATATAAAAAAGCAAGTATAAAGCTTTTTTTATTATATAGTTTAAAAATTATAAACCTAGTTTTAATAGTATAAGTTTTTTAATAATATAAGTTTTAAAAAAAGCTTTATAATAGTTAGTATTAGTTCGCAGATTTAATAACTACTTTTTTTATTAAGCTTTTTATATTTATTTTTATTTAATATTTATATATTATATTTTTATTAAAGTTTAGTATTTTATTTACTGCTGTTTTTATACAGAAAAAAAAACGTAGCTATAAGTAATACTTTAGCTTAACTAATATAAAAAAATAAAAGCTATTAAAACTAGTTAGCTGTAATAGTTATACGTATATATTAATAAAGCCTGCCTTTTTTTTATATTTTTTAATTAATGCTAAAAATATTATATTATAGCTTTATCCTTATAACTTATACTTTATAATAATAAATATAAAAGTTAAAAAATAGCTTTTTTTAATAAATAGTTTGAAATTTTAAGCAAACTTTAATATATAAAGCATATTTAGCAGTATTAATAATACCTTTTATAAAAAATTAAACAGCTTAATATTTTTTATTATTATTAAAAATATAAAAATTGCTAGTAATAGTTGAATAATAATAAATATTTTATTAGTTGTTTTATATATATAAGTTTTAAAATTAAACATAAACCTTTTAAAAATATATTCTACGCTATTAATTATTTTAAACCTTTAGTAAATATTATTTATTATAGCAACCGGTATATTTATTATAAAAAAAAAATATATAAATATTTTAACTATATTAAAATTTATAATTAAGTTTATTACTTAAAGTATAACTTTTTTAAAAGTACTTTAAGCTATAATATATTTTAATAAAAATATATATACTAGCTACTTTTTAAACTAAGTAAAACTTAAAGCTATTTAAATATTTAAGCTATATTTTAAAATATTTAATAATATAATAGCTTTAGTTGTTTAGTTTAAAATAATATTATTACTATGTATTATTTTTATATTTAAAATATTAACGTTTTTTTTTATTTATTAATAGGCGTATAAATAATAAAATAGTTAAATATATATTTTATTTATTATATATATTTATTTGTTTAAAATTATAACAGTAATAAACTTAAGCTAAAATTAATATTTTAAATATTGCTTATTTTTATATAGCTTATTATATAATAATTAAAACTTATTATTAATTTTATTAAGTTTAGTTTTATTAGTTAATTTATTATAGTATAATATTAATATTTTATTTATAAGCTTAAACTAATAAAAATTATTATATAATATAATAATAAATATATTTTTAAAGCTATATATTTATTTTTTATAAGTTAACTTTAAATATTATATTATATTTATTAATTATTAAAATATTAATTGCTTGTTACGCTTAATGTTTTATTTTTAAAAGTTTTTTTTTTATAATAAAGTTATTATTTAAATTAGATAAATAAAAAACTATAAGTCTTAATATAAAATATATTATTATTTTATTAATATTAGCTTTTATATAATTAAATATTATAGTAATATATATATATTTTTATTATTTTTTATATTTTAATACTATTATTAAAGCTTTAATAATATAACTTTTTTTTATACTACTTTTGCTTAAAAAATAAAAATATAGTTATAAATAAATATTAACGTTAATATTTTATTAATTTTTAATATTAACAATATTATTATTTTTTTTTTAATAATAGTTTATTTTATTTAAATATTATAAAATAAAATTAAAAGCTATTATTTATTTATAATTTAACTTATATTCTTTTATTATTATTTTATTAAAATAAAACTTTATAGTTTTAGCACTAATTAAAATATTAAATTATATAAAAATATATTATTATTTATAATTATATAGTTATTTTATTTATAAAATTAAATTAAAATCTTTATTTAGCTCAAATAACTTTTTATTAAAATTGTTTTTAAAAACAATAATAAAACTTATTTTATTACTAGTAAAACTATAGTTATTTTTTTTTATTAAGTTTTATAGTATTTTTTAATTTAAAAACCTAGTTTTTACTTTTTATTATTTAATAACACTTTTTATTATATTAAATATTTAATTTATTTATTTTATATTTTTATTTTATAGTATTAATAATATTTTATAATATAAATTAAAATTATTTAATAA
>MU619807.1:0-114924 GCA_025201785.1 Xylaria longipes
GATTGGGCAAGTAATTCTAAATCGTTATTTTGTTTTGACTGGTCAAGTTACTTATCAGTCAATCAAGTATTACTTTAACTGTGTGCGGCGCTGCCTTCCCCCATTATTTCCTCCGCATACCAAACCCACAAAGTCCTACCTTAGCTCGCGGAACATCCCGCATATTAGAGGTCAGTAGAGTCCGCTCTAAATTCCGGGGGTGGAGTCCAATGTACTACCTAGTAGCTCAAGACTGGTGAGAATGAGAATTCACTTGAAGTATCCATCGAGAAATAGATAGGATACTCTATGTACAGATGATGTGTTGGTGCATTGTCCGAGTTAGAAATGTCTACTCTTTTAGCCCTTGGAATATAGCTTACTGCTGTTAGGCCGACTGTATGCCCCCTTCCGGAAATCATATATCGATGGTGAAGTACATCATAAAACAGGCAACCAATGATACTAATCTTATCTAGATTTTTCTAGCTATATTGAGCTACTAGAATGTCAACCGGCATTGTTGAGCAGGCTTATAGACACTTGATCACACACCGGGGACTAGTGGACAGCGCGCATTGCATCGGTAGATGCGTCTATCTACTCAACCGAGACTGATAGGTGATTATTGGATAATAGACATAGAGCACCCTGCCCTACTCACTCTAAATGGTTGCCTAGAGCCTCGTCACTGACCAATGCGGGTCATTGGCGGGATCCCGTTGTTCGCGATATCGGACTGCATATAGGATCAATATTGGCTGTTCCGCCTTTTCCAAGGGCTCAGACGCGTGTCGAAATAGAAACTATGCCTTTCCTATCGCTTACAGAGATTCGTCATTGGTCGTGCGCATGCCGCACCCCTGGCTGATTGATCAGTCGGCAGGCATCTCGACTTATAGCCAGTCGTTTTAGGCCATGACGGTATTAATAGGTGTGTCTGGCCAGCATCTTGTGTTGCAATATGCCTAGTTTCAACACGAAGTCTCTTTCTTTACAGGCGCCTGCATGGATCAAGATCAGGGGCGTTGCAGCTGGAGCTGAAATGACCGGCATCAGGATTGGTCCTTGGCGGGGAAATAAGTAAGCTACTACCTTCAGCTACAGACCAGATTCTGGTTTCTGGCTCTTATCCCATGATCAGTGGCGCCATTAATTTCACAAAATGCGCGGACTAGATCAGAGCAGGATGCCTTATCTTTGCAAGGGCATTCTGGATGCCATATAGCAGTCGCTCGGTCCCCTTTCGCCTCACCTCTTCGATTCCAACTTAAGCTCAATAGTGAACTCGAATTCTCTGTGAATGCCTGGGCACACCCTTTATTCCGCCCCCACCCGAGGAATTTCTCGCTTGAGAATCACATAGCCATGGCGGTCACCCCACCATATCTTATCAGGCAGGAGAGCGGCAAGTTCTCCGTCATTGAAACGCTCGGGTGCTCTTACGACTACGATATTATCTCTTACCGCTGGGGAGAGCCGGTCGAATCGCGCGATCCCAAAATCGATGGTGTCAACTGGCCCATAGAGATAGGCGAGGCCAAGCTGAGCGACATCCGAGAACTGATGTGCTTCAAAGGTGTGAAGTACATGTGGGCGGACTGCATCTGTATCGACAAGACAGACAAGGATCGAGCAAGCGAAGAAATCTCGAAAATGTTCCAGTATTACAAGCATGCGAGGAACTGTTACCTTCTGATTGACACGCCTGAGCAATTCGATCCCAAGCAAATCGCAGATGATCTAAAGTTCCTCGATCATATTCTGTCTAATATCGGCGGGGCTTCGTTGGTCTCGGACACCATGAGACTATCTAACAAACTAGAATGGCAACTTAGGCAGTGGGCTGAGGAGAAACCCTGGGTAGGCCTTTTATCTAAGGCAAGAGTGACATCTGCTGGGATTGATTTGGGTGTGATGAACTGCTATAACACATGCATCGACCACGTCAGGTCGTTGTTTGAGAACGAATATTTCACCCGGGTCTGGACCTTCCAAGAAATGATACGTAAGTAGTCCCAAGAGTTAATTTTCCCTTCTGGTTTCTGCCAAGAGAGAAACCTTTTTCCAAGTTAGCGTGTTATAGGAGCTTTGCACTCCCCCGAATCACTCCGTATCCTCAAATGCTGATTCTAATTGGTGTGTAGTGGGGAAGAACATTGACATTGTAGGGTCGACTGGAGGCAAATTATCCAGCATAGGGTCGCTCTACCAGTGGTTTGAGCTAGCTAGCGACTGCAGAGATAAAGCAGAGAAGCTGTATAGATGGATATGGAGCCCGCGAGCCGTAGGAACCGCGTCGGTCAGTCTAGTCTTGGCTTTTATACAGGATGATACGGACACCTTAGTCGCGCTACAGAGACAAATCAGGGGTATCAATGCTGCCAAGACCGACATTATCAACGGCGGCCAATACTGGTGGCAAGGGAACCTGTCGGGAGTCAGAAATATATTCTCAGCAATCTCCCTGACACCGAGGGAATGTCGAGATATGCAGGATCTTTTCAGAGGGCTCCTCGGTATTTTCAGCGGACTCTTTACGCCGGAGGAAATAAAGACGCAGATATCCGGGGACGACATTGAGAAGATATCGTTTGCGTTCTTCAAGCAGCTCTCTACCAAGACGGGTCACGCGTGGACCAAACTGTCCATCAGTTCAAAAGATCGAGGCCAGTGGGATTGGATTCCTGTAGTAGAACACGACCCAAACGCTCAGCAAACGGATGGGGAAGAAGAGGAGAAAGAGCCAAATAAGAAGACGAAGAATCGAATAAAGACCGATATCTTTGCCGGTGTAGACAACCTGGGACTTCTGAGACAGAGTAGAGCAAAGACGCAAGGCCAGACTGGGTTGCTCGGCGGTAAGAAATCCTCGGAACCATTTTCCTTGGAAACTTTTAGAACACGAGGCTCCATTGTAGGGCTAAGATGGTATCTAGAAGCTTCTGAAGCTTCTGAAACTCTCACAATGACACTCGAAATGGCGATAACTGACTCCGAGTGTTCTAGTGCCCCGGAAGTTCATGAGCATCCACCTCAAAGAAGAGAACCCGGAGTTTCACTTCATCTTCAAGGGTTGCAACTGCGGCAAAAAGGTCAACGCCGGCCTCTTCAAGAAGAGGACCAAGCTCCACGCCCAGGATCAACCAATCGATATCCCGGGCGACGAGACCGGCAGAACGCTGGCGCAGTGCGCTACTCTACTCGGATGTATCCTGGACCCGGATCCTCATAGCAACGTGCTACAGTACAAGTCGAGGTTGCTTCGTAACTTGAACCCGCAGTGGGACAAAACAGATCCCGAGGCGAGGCCCATCGGATGGCCCGAGCGATGCGTCTCGGGCACATTCTGGGCCAACCCAGACTGCCGCCACTGGCTACGGACGCACAATATGTCATGGAACTATAGGCTGGGGGCCATATACGAGTGCGACTCGCGGCTAGCGCAAGGTACCACGGCGAACATCTCCTGCGAAGTCCGCATTAACTGCGGATGCACCATCATCGCCCCGTTCAGTCTGATATTCGAGGCCCTCTCGGCGGTGCCAGGCAGCTCACTCGGCGACACAGCAGCAAACGACGACAGGGACGGTAGAATAGTCATGAAAGACGGACTAGGCTTGGTGCAGATAGGGGACCTGGGCAAGACCTTCAACGTGGTGGCATTCGGAGGGGACCTCAACTTTCACAAGAGCAACGCTACCTTGTGCCGCAGGATTAAGGAGACTAAACAGGTGAACCCCGTCAAGACCCACCCGACTGGCAGAGCGCTGATCAGGTCGGATTTCACCCATGGTATAATGCATATGATGAGAGACTATGGGTATGTGGTCACTGGCGTCGGGAACCTACTCATATCCCGGAACCACCCTTTCGGTAGTTACAGGGTCCGAGGGGTCTGTATCGACGACAGGATTCCGAAGAAGCAGGAGAGAGTGTCGCGTGTGATGATTCGGTAGGTCAAGAGGCTAGGGTGTAGGATCCTATGATGTAGGAATAAGATGTTGGAAGACATACAATGATTATTGCAGGTCGGTACGTGGGAGGCGACATATTGACGAAGGCGTGAAGGAGGGACCAGTGTACAGCAATTTGTCTCACGTGCTAATAGTGTTGGTTATTTCTCAAGTTTAGGTTGACAAACGCTACAATGAAGTATGTCCAGGTGTATGGAGTGCGAAACATTGAGCCGCTTGAAATCTATCCGGCATTTGCTTTACTGCTTTCCCGTGAATTGATTGACTGCAGTGAGCGCAATGAACTTCGTGTGGTAGTACTTCATTCTGCCAATCTCCCGTCCAGTAATATAAACTTTGAAATATAATCAATGTGCCCTCTCGGAATATCAGATTAGCTGAGATGCGCGTTTAAACCAGTTCCATTCTCTTGAGAAAACAAGTGTGGAAACCCAGCGGGTGAATAGTCATCCCCCAACTCTTACACCTGGTGAAATGCAGGCATAGGAAAGGGACACCTTCAATTCTAGAAATGGATTCCAAGCTGAAAGGTGCGAAAAAATTGTAACAATGCCAATATTTCATGGGGCCAGCATTTATAGCACTCCTGGGGCACTCGCAGAGCCACTAGGCATGGAAGTGACTTGCGAGAGTAAGCCTTGTATGTGTCTCTGGGCAGGGAAATACTCGAACGCCGGATGCGTCGCAGCCAAGATCGCAACAAGAACCACCAAAAACGCAATGACCACATACGCAACATGCAGTTCGGCTGTGGCTTGGTTGCCATTCTTCGGAGCCAGCTTCCCAACCATCTTCTTCATCGGCTCGACGGAGAACTCCTTTCCTGCTTTCAACCCCCTGCGCATGGCTGGAAGGCCGTCCATGCTCCAAGCATTCTTGAGGGCCCAGTAGCGATCCATGCTCTCTTTTTCAATTCCTCGCTCGTATCTCTCGACCTTCTTTCGGAAGTGATCCTCGAGCACGCGGCGGTAGTCGACGAAGGAGAAGAACGGGACCTGGTATCCGCAAGACGTTCCAACCTGGTGAATGTCTACGACGATCACGGACCTTGTGCCTGGCATTGTTGTGATGTTCTCGCGCTCTACGATTTCGTTGAATTCAGGCGAGCCATATTCTAGAACCCTGCCCTTCCCCCAGAGTCTGAGGATACGGGGTGGCCCTTCGAATGCATTAAAGACTACATTGGGTCTAAGTTAGTACGGTCGGCTATGTCCACTTATTCCTTCTGGTGGTAACAGAGAAGTCGAAGGCACCAGTTGAGGGCCTTGCGCTGGCCTGGTGAGAGTAGTGTGGACACGATTATTAGCACTCACGAATGGTAATACGGCCATTACCAGGCTCCAACAGATGCGATATTGTCTCGCTTCCCGATCCTGTCCTATATCAACCAGAATCAGACACCTTTGCTACTACAGTTCGAGGATATCGCTTACATATCCATATACCAAAAAGTCCTCCTGTTCGGGACGCCAAAACAGTCGCCCCCCTTTGGAGATACGTTGACATGGCCACTAACCGAAAGTTAGTGGGCTCTCTGCTGTGAATGAATTGTCGAGATTCTGGAAGTGCGTAGCGACTGGATGGGCTACAGTCCATCCGTAGTGGGGTGGTGAGGACCGGAATCTGGCAGTAGCTCACACGGAATCAAGTTTGGGTAGTGCAATGTACTACTTACTGCCTAGAAAGCGGAGCAGTCGAGACCCAAAAGACCTTCTGCTTCACGATCCAGTCCATAATATTCTCGGGGATTTCTTCGTAGAATGCGCCCATGATGAATTGCGGGTGCTCTTAGTCACGCAACCCCGCTAGTTGATCAAAGAGAACAGTTGCCGAATTGAGCCTATGCTGCTTCACACATGAATCTGAGACCTGGAAGAAGAAGTTTCTAGCGCAGCTCAACAATGAACATGGCTTCCAAGAACATTCACTGATATAAGTGAAGTTTGATCTAGACGAGAGCTCTGTGGGAGATCGGTCTAGAGTCGGAGACAAATGACTGTGTAAACAACTTTGTTACCTAGCTGAAGTACTGGGATACCCTCACTTAGACTTGAAAGAAAGCGGGCTTATTTAGACTTGGGGAACGATAGACACAGTATATAAAGGCTGTGGGGTGAACAGCTGGGGTCAACATGAATGACGTGACTAAGATAGTGTCGGTTCAGAAAATGTTATGGTAGGGCGTGGCAATCCGCTCTTTTGGGTTGTTACTGGACTAGTTGTCACTAAATTAGTCTTTCATCACTGTACAGCAGGTAGATCCGGAGTCATACGGCAGACATCCCCAACCCCAAATCCATTCTGAATGCAGCTTGTGTTATCCATCTTTCTATGATGCCACCTTGGCCAGGCCACCAGAAGCACTCTTAAAAGAGGTAAGTAGAGTTACAGTACGGCTTATGAAATAAATTGAAAATGACGTGTTTAATAGTCTGCCCCATGCATCGACTCCAAGCTTAGGGTTTGTATTGGATTTCCATTAGGGTTTAGCCGAATCCATAGCAGAAGCAAGACTAGTACACATTGGCATAAGAGTCTATCGCTTATTGCCTTGGCTGGCGATGTGAACCGACTTGCTAGAAGGTGAATTGCGCTTTTGCAGACATGTATCAAAATGGAGCAACACAACGCGCTCGGTAGTACAGCTAGGAAGGTCGGTACCCGATGATGACGTTAGATCATGAGTGATGAGCTGTACTGTGCTTGTTCTCCCGCTCAAATACTGTAGGTAACTATCCGACTGTGGGGTATGTCTTGGCTCTGTGGGGGTTGGGGTTGGGGTTAGTTACCGATGTCGGATACCTAGAAATGGATAATTCGGAGATATTGTTTACTTAAGGTATTGTTCTAATTACCAGCTTTCCCTCATATCAGAAATCATTCCATTAAGGATTTCTGGAGCGTAAGTAGAAATGTATGAAATAGAGCCGTGCCATTCGTATAAATGGTTACAAGTAGTAGACCTTGCCGCACTCGGCAACGGCTGCGTGTCTTGATTTCCATCTGAATTAAAGGTTTCTACCAGAACTTTAGTCCCGCCGGAGTTAGGGTTCAGGGAGAAAGCTGGTATTAAGCACATCACTACAAGAATAATCTATATCCTAAGCAATAAAATAAAATTATTATAACCCTTTAAAGATTTTTTATATAACTACCTAGTCACTTTTTTACTTAAAACATAATAACATGAGAAGTCCCTTGCTTATTATTACATAGCATGATATTGTATAAAATACAACGGGGCCGTTACGTCGACCTAGATCAGGATAACAGAAATTTCAGACAGCGTTCTTGTTCATTATTCCAAGCTCAAATTGAGGTGTTTTTTGAGCAATTCTCTCGTCATCTTCAGACGGTCCGTTTGATCCAGCCCTTCTTAAACGGTCTTCACTGTCGGTCACCTCAACATAGTTCGATGTCGGCGCAGACTGTGGGTTGGAGGACCATTTGAACGAATTCAAGAGAGACAAAACACTCTGAGAGCTTGGCGAAAGTTGTGCGAGAGTGGATCTTATGACGGGACCACAGGTAGCTACGATGCCAATCTGAACCTCTGCAAGATTCCAGATTGAGACACCTGTGAGGGTTACTGCACATTGAGAGGTAAGCTTTAACACTAGAGACTTTACGGTGCGCAACGTCGAAGAGGAACCTAACATATTGCATCTTCAGTGAACCGATTAAGAGTTGCTGAAATATATATATACGCCTTCACGGTCGATGCTCCGACAGATCTGTTAATGTCGCATAGGTTAGCCATGCGTCAACAGTGAGACACAACAGCTTATGAGAGAAGGAAAAGGAGAGATAAAAAGGCATAATACAGTCCGCCGATTGCGAATATCAATAACGTTAGGGCCTTGAGGTTTCTACTCATCTGAAGCCTCAACACGACCGGGATCGGAATAAGAAGTGTGACAAGATCTGTTCCAACGTCTGTTCCTACTTGGACCCATCCAGCTGGAATTGAAGCCTTGCAATACCGATCGTAGTCGGCGGGCTGGGCAAACAAAGCTAAGAGATGGTCGCCACATTCCGCGAAAAAGAAGATAGAGAAAGCGAGTGTCCAAAAAAAGATGATAATCGTCCAGAATATGAGGAAGGGTCGGAACATAAGCTTGCCGAAGAGATTCCAGTACAGGAAGCACGTTGACAGCTTGACGAAACCGACGCCGAGGACGCCTAAAATGAGAAAGGCGAACTCAACCTGTTCAGGCCAATATAAACGCTGCGTCATCTCTCATCACTGTGGCTTGACGACTACTGGGGGCAATCGCAGTGGAGGTCAGACTCACATGTTTTGCAGAATTCAGTCTCTCGGAGACTACTGCTGCTTCCTCGAGCGTTCCTCCTATAGGATATGACAGCGCATGTGTCAATATAGCTGTTTACTGTCAGGGCTGCTTCATGAATGGGAGAGGAAAGATGCTTGAAGCCGGTAATGAAATAGAGGGAGTACCAGTGAGTCTCACCGTAAATTTCAAGCACCGTCAATCCAGTGCCGAAAATAAAGGCAACCAAGACTAGCCAATCACTATGAATGACTTTCTGTTGCTTCCACCTCCGTGTGATGAACCTTAGAGCAACACTGACTCCGGCGACAACTTCTAGCACCACGCAGCCTGCAATCAGGCCCGCTGGGTTGGCATAATTGACACTCGACATGTTATCAAAGTAATTGTTAGAGGAGAAGTCGAGCCGTCCTGTGTGGTTACGAAGAATTACTGGTGTAATGACAGATGGACAATTGAATATGCGTTTACTCTAAAGACGGTATCCCTTCAAGAGTCAGAGTCCGAGGCTATCATCCATTTATCGGTTCCGAGTGAATTTTGAGATGCATGGGGAAATGAGCAGGCAATTGCGCCAGGGTGACTTGTGCTTCAGTGTCAGCAATCAGTCGAAGAAAATGATTGGGTAGTATTAAAAATCCTCAAATGCACCGTTGGGGTTATGTTCCCAACAGCCATTGAACAGGCAAGATTTTGTGCTGATCGTTTGGACCATCGCACTCTCTCCAATCACTACGTAGCCATGCGTGTATATATATAGAGCGAGGGTGGTTTAGGTTGCTGGCATATCCGTCTAGGTGACCGAACGATGCAACACACCTTTTCACGTCATTGCATCTATGGGATGGGGCAACGACCTCGGGTCGGTTTGCAGTTTTTCGCGTCCTATCCGTCGCAAGGCTGGCACTCGGTAGACGATGGGGTAAGACCGGGAGTGGCGGAAGAACTTCAATGTGGCATTTGATTTGGGCAAGGTAGGTATCTACAGTCATGCAATTTGGCCTAACAGCTTTTAAGCTTGTCATCTGATTAGCATGTGCCAATGCAACCAACAAAAATCATGTTTTAAGCATTGCGTGAATACTTCAATCTATGCGGAGAAACCTTGATTGCAGCAAATCAGAACCAACGACCGACTCTACATTGACTGCGACTGCAACCATTTCATCGAATCCTCCAAGTCGATGCATAAGCCGGCGTAACGCACCCGACGTCGCAATGAACCATTGTTGTCGTCGTAACAGTGGCGAATCAACACATAGGGACGCGAGAGAGTTGGAATTGTGCGTCCATTCTAACGTTGCAAATAGAGAGAAGAAATCATGTTATAATTAAGTGTCATCGGAACGTCCAACTTCAATGCAACATGAAAGTACGCCCTCTCGAATCACCATGTGTTGTGAGCGGCAAGCTGGACACAGTAGCATCCAGAGGGATCAACAGTATATGCAATGTATCGTTTTCATGGCTTGATTACTTTGCCGAGGTTGACCTACTAGGAAGGAGGATGCAAATTACGACTCTCTTCCCTAATATTCTTGAGTTATACACCTTGTCCTCCACGCAACCGTCCTATGTAACACGATGCAACCATCAACGTTAATTTTTGACACTCTGAAAAAAGTCTGGGCTTGGCTTGACCATGTCATCGTAGCCTGCAGCCCGCTCCTTCATCCACGAATGCAGAGACTCCCAGTCCACGCACATATGGGCTTGTGGCACTGTAACTGACGGTCTTTCATCGCTGTGTATTGTCCACTCAAGCGTATAGACATCTGCACTGGCTTTGCATAGCACTTCTTTACGAACTGAATCTAAGCAATGATCAACGTGCCAGTCGAGTTCAGCCCAATCCTGTTCCCCTGGGTAGTAGTAATCAGGGTGTAGATACTGCTTAATTCGTTTCTGAATCTGAAATCAGCGCGCACGTCGAGGAAAAGACCCTTTTTGTGAAGTTACAAATCTGATACCCTCACAATGACCAACCAAGGTATCGATGAGTGAGATGGGCAAATGGGGGTCGAGAGGGTTTGAATTACCAGGCAATGTAACGTGTGTGAAACACCTAGGCCACCAACGAAGCCTCCGTCTTTATGAGCAATAGATGATGCGTTGTTAGCAAACATCATCTCTTCTGAGGAGAACCTGATCAAAGTTGAATCAAGTAGCTCGTGCCATGCATCATCAAGTTCTGGACGAGGCTTTCCCATAAATTTGGGAGTATCTGGGTCTTCTTTGAGAACTCGATTGACATATTGTAGCTTCACAGGTGCTTCACGATTGTTAGCTATGATTTTCAACCGCGACAAGAAAACCTACTATACGGTTCTCTCACTCCTGGGGGAATATATAACGCGCAAGACGGTCTCTTCAGGCTATAAATCAATGCACCGCCGAGAGGAATCATCAACGAGATCGTTGCTGCAAGTAAGATATAGAACCTGCGCTTCCAGCTCTGATCTGAGAGAAGGAAGGCAGGTTCACCGTCAAGACTATCATCGTCCATGCCCAACACTGGGACATATTGAGACTTCTTCTCGATGAATGATGGCATGGTGGTTCTTAATTGCCGTTGATTTAGTAAAGAAGTGAGCAGATATAATTCCTGGTAGAACAATCTTAGATGTCTCGAAGACGTCTAGGGGAGGCTTGCCTCGTCTCCAATTGGCGCCAAACGAAGGTATATGATGGAAGAAGATAGGGAGTACTAGATGAGGTCGAAACATGATTTCAAATCAAGACCCCCTCCCGCCAACGTAAGCTCTTTTCCACCTGATATCTTCGAAGTAACGTCGGGGGATGAACATGCATTGTTTCGCTGCAAGGTGACAGAGAGGTGCATGCCACCTTTTGCATATTACAATCCAAACTTTAGCATCCACACCATTCCAGCTACGACACACTTTGAAGCTTATTAGCGTTGTCGAGTATGGCCACGAGAACAATTGACAAAATTCTATTGGCCTTCCGGTCAATGATATCCTGGTCAGAACTCACTTGAAATATCCCAAAGCTACATCATGATGCATTGTCAATGCAATTGTTCCTTGTATTACTTGAAAACGCTTCTTCGTGGATGCCGAGTTGCATATGAATTTGGAATATTTGATTTTGGTAACATGCTTCTCGGCATTCCGTCCCCTGGACGCGGGCGTCAGAGGCGTCAATGTCGACCAAACTCACTGCGTACGTATGACGGTGTTTATGGTGATCAAAAGACGATATTAAGCTCTGTTATCGCTCCCATGAGTTGCTAACTTCAACCTCCAGCCAAAGCATCGATCCCATCGCCATTCGCCTTGTTCGTACGTCTTCTCAACCTTTGCTATCAATTTTAGAGCTTACAATCGCCGGCAATTATCGACATGAAAGCTGCAACTATTTTTCCTTTGCTCTGGGCGGCATCTGTGTCAGTCTTAGCCCTGCCACTTACCGGTAGGTAACCTGATATCTGGTTATCAATCTTTGCATTGGAGCTCATGTGACGACAGATCGGAGGAGTCCACCAAGAGCTGATGAGCCAACTATGGTTCTCCGAGATGGTGCAGTATCCCTCAAGAGAGACCGATCGACCGAATTCAATAGAGATCTCATGATCCTGAAGGAGAGAGATGGCTCAACTGAGTTTGATGGTGATCTGATGATCCTCAAGGGAAGGGATGGATCCACAGAGTTTGACGGCGACCTCATGATTCTATGATAATTATATGAATCCCATGAGAGGTACGCTTATGTATACTTTGCGTATATCGATATTTGCGGAGTATTAATTGCGTGATTGGATATAAATGACTAATTACGGTCTGTTTGCTGGTGCAAAGAAATTGAGCTTAACATGCTTCGTTTGATAACAGCTCTTGTCTGATTTGCTGGAGACACCCAACGTGAAATGTCGTCGAGAGAATGTAGAATGCATAATTACTGCCTGCACGCAGATATACATTGCGTACCATCATTCCCACTGTGTGAGCTGAATTGAAACATTGGACAAAAGTACAGTGGTATAGCTAGATGATCACACCAATTAACACAGCCCCTCAACGGGTTTGCTTCTGGGTGCACCTGTCGGTCGTGTGGGCACTTCCTGTCACTCCAAATGGCTATAAATACCACCCGGCTCTCTAATTGTTTCAGATTGCATCCTCGCAGTTCCAACCTACACCTACGTCAAACTCTCTGACGTTATCGGATCCGGACTTGCCGGCGTAGATCAGTACCTACAACACCGAGAGCCGACTTAGCGCAGCTTATTTACCAAGTATGCTTCCATCAATGATGCCAGCAACTTGGCCCGCCGTGGCTTTGGTCCTGAGCTCCATTGCCATAGGAGAGCCAATTGTGAGGCTCCAAGAGACAAATGTCACCTACCGAGGCGTGACCAATGATGACGTGGAACACTTTCTGAACATTAGATACGCCGCCGACACATCGGGGACACGACGCTTCGCTCCTCCAGAGCTATATGCGCCCAAGGAGGGAAGTGATATCGCTGCCACAGCGCCAGGCCCAGCATGTCCTCAGTTCAAAGCGGCCCTGCCTCCATTTTTTGACGAGACTTCCGAGATTAGCGAAGACTGTCTCAACCTTCGCATTTCAAGACCTGTCGGAACAACTGCGGATGACAAGCTTCCAGTCATCGTATGGCTCCATGGCGGCGGGGTCGTCAAGGGGTCGGCATACGACTCGCATTTTGAACCGGACAATCTCCTTACACTCTCGATGGATCTAGGTAAGCCGGTTATATATGTAGCGATGCAATATCGCATAACGATCTTCGGATTCGCACGGCTCCCTATCCTGAAAGAGCAGAAGTCAATGAATGTAGGGATGCGAGACCAAAGGGCCGGGTTCCAATGGATCAAGAATAACATCGCAGCGTTTGGCGGCGATCCAGATTGCATCACTGCTTCTGGTGTGAGCTCGGGGGCTACTTTTAGCGCGCTTCAGACTCTAGCATACGGAGGCGAGGAAGGTGTACCATTCCACCGTATCTGGGCCATGTCTGGACCGCCTGGCAACGCTTTTAACGCCACGTCAGACGCCACCGAGATGCATACACGCGCTGTCGCAAGAATGCTGCAATGCGACAAAGATGATGACGAAAAAACTCTCGAATGTCTGAGGGATGTGCCAATGAAGAAACTGACCGATGTCGCGATGGAATACTCCGTGGCGAATCACCCGCCTTATGGAATCCACACCTTTATTCCTTCAATCGACGGAGATTTCATGCCGGATCGACATTCAGTTCTGTATAAGTCTGGCAGATTTGTTAAAGGTAGACCCCATTACTGATTACGATGTGCGCAAAGCTAATCACCCGCAGGCGTGCCAATAGTCTTTGGCTGGGATCATGATGACGGTAGTGGAAGCGCCGTTCCGCCTTCATCTTACCAAGGAGAAGAGGACATGAAAGTGGCATTTAAACCATTCGCGCATGCCTTGACCGATGAAGACTTCAAATCACTTTTCTTGTTGTATCCTGCGTCAGACTTCGAGGAAGAGCTTCATAATTACGAACTCAACAAGAAGGTTTCGGAGCCAATTGTATCGATCAACTTCTTCCGTCTCTCTCGCATGCTTCGCGATCTCCTCTTCTCCTGCTCTTCGCTTGGTTTCGGATATGAGATGTGGAGGCAATCAAAGTCACTTGACCCGACGTTTCCGGGAGTTCGCATATACGACTTGAATCAGAGTATGTTGACCCCAATGATGAAGTCCCTCGGAATGCCATACTTGGGTGTCTGCCACGGCAGTGATACGCACTACATTCTCAATGGCGTGTTTCCAGAAGGGGAGATCTCAGAGGCTGATCGCAAGCTATCCCGCTCGATGGCCGGATCCTTCATTCAATTTGCATACACAGGTGATCCGACATTCGCAAATGATGAGCACTTCAGTTCTTGGCCTGAGTCTTTTAGTGAATTTGGTTCTCCCGATGAGCCTCTACCTTCGAGTATCAGCGTACATCTCGTCGGCGGACCCTTCGGATCTGGGTCCGGGTCTTCGAGAGTGAGTAGTGAGAACATACTGGCAGAGATCGCGCAAGACGTGTTGGGCGGTGATCTAGAGTACGGTGAAATGGGATCGATGAAGTCGCAAATCAGACAACGCATAGTCGAGCGTGAGAAATTGCTGGAGAGATGTAGATTCATCGACACTCTCCATGAGAAACTAGGGATATAAGCAAACGGGAAGTAGGATTCATGTTCATTGCGCAAGGCGATCAAGGTATAGGTAACAATTCACGGGTATACTAATGTTGTGCAGAATGCTATTCAATGGGCCACAAGAGACCGCATGATATACCCATATACACTTTCAGGGCGCCCGCTGAAGAATGCCAATTATTATACAAACTAGATTTCTCTCAAGGTAGTAATTATCTGCTCGTGTAGGTTCACTGTGCATGATATCAGCAACATATACACCTAATAGTTTAGTACTAACACTGCCCGTCACTTCTTAAGGCTAAAGCCACGTGCAACCCCGATAGTAACTATATGTTGTTGCTAATCTTAAGGCCGCCAATATTAGTATAAAGACGGCTGTTAAATAT
The DNA here is from genome assembly GCA_025201785.1 of Xylaria longipes. NCBI lineage: Eukaryota > Fungi > Ascomycota > Sordariomycetes > Xylariales > Xylariaceae > Xylaria > Xylaria longipes. The sequence goes on from MU619807.1 coordinate 14,808, forward strand.
AAGTAACAGCATGTGGTAGGTTAAATAGCTGGAGGTTTTCTACTGATATAATATTTATAAACGTAATAGATTTTACCAATTAAAGTTACAGTGCCTCAGCGTCCATGTAAATTGAGAAGTCTTAGAATATTGTAAAGGTCCTGCCTAAGGCATTGGTACACTCGACATCAGAGGCGCTATGTGCTGTTTAAAACAGTTCTTCTGTTCATAACAGCCCCGGTGATACAAAACGAACACCTGAGAATGTAACAAAGCATGCGAAGTGTAAATAGCTATGGCGTATGCAAAACTAAATATAATGCTCTATAATTCTCATTATAACAGTCACGCTGTTGAAGGAACACTAGGTAAGAATTCACAACATCTATTGTACAAGGAACGACGTTCTGTCGTGTATATAAGAAGATTCGTCCGACGTTGCTCCTGGATATATCTGGGATCACATACCTTCAGCTTTGCAGCATAAACTCACAATTAAAATATTTATTCGATTGTTCATTGCTCTACCATTCCATACCTTGAGATTGCAAGATCACACACGCTCATAGCTTTACCAACGCGATAGGGAAACTGACCCAATATCTAACATGTCGCCTATTTCGAAGACTAAAGCAGCTCTACAGAGCATGGTCTCCAAAGCACATAGTTCCAAACATAACCTGTTTCCACAGCGCAGTACCCGAGAAGATATCGCCGAGTTGCTAGGAGGAATTCCACCAGCCTTGAACCTAACACCTATAAAGCAAGCAGTTGAGGACAGTCTCGGCTATGATGCTACAGACCTTGCTCCCTCGCTTAGCATCATTCCAATAAAAAAAATCTTATCCTTACCTTGGCGAGCGGGAGAATATCTAGCTGAGGACATTTCGCCCCAACCAGATGATGATTTGTTAACTGCAAGTACTCGCACAATCACGTCACAATGCGCAGGTAATCCACGCTGGGAATGCGAGCACTTAGCAGCGTTTCTCCGAGCAAGAAACGTGGCTTATGACGGTAGTAATACAAGCATCGTGGTGCTGGCACGACCCAATGACCCATGGAAACTAGAGAAAGAGAATGTCGATCACGCGGCGTTGATGCAAGTCGTAGGTTCTTTAATCACAGCGTTTGCCAGGTACGTCCCGGAGGAAATGACTTTGAGTGAGACCTCAAGGCTCACAACTTCGAATGTCTCTCTGTTTAGTGCGCACAATAACCTCGATGCCGGCCTTGCCATCCTTTCGGCGTTCCCATCACTTGTCCTGGATGGTAAAGATCTGTACCTTATTATTGACTTAAGCGACATTGATGAAAGAGAAGACGGCCCGTCAAACGACTACCGGAACCTGATCAAGGCTCTTATTGAGATCGCGGCGTTGAACAGAGCGATTCTAATACGGGTGGAAGCTACAAAGACTGGTTCAGAATGTTTCATACATGGGCCTGGAGGAACCCATCAAAATGGGTCGAAGGATCTACAAGTTATATATGATCCAACTGAGGACAAGCAGTGAATCTAAAATAATATCTTAATAGATCATGATTAGAGGACGTTAGCTAAGTAGAGAGGTGGAAAGTAATTCCCAAGTAGCTTATTCTAGGAAGATAGTCGAGAAATAATATTAATAATATCATAAGCCTCATGATTCCCTAAAATTAGACTCTAGTCTCCTTACGCGGTGCTAGCCTACGACGTGAAGAACAACCCCGGTGTCTTTGTTTTACAATCGCATGTAGTCTTCTTCATGAGTATTTGATCAATATCATGCAATAACTGGCACATTGTTGAAGTGAAGCAAAAGTTTTCGAAGAAAGCTAGAGTGGCAGTTGTGAAATCTGGGGGTCGGTGTCCCAAGCCCCAACTGCACACACCTGAAACTGCAGAACAAAGGGCCTTCTGTATATTGCCCAAATTATTCGAGGTAGGTATCTTTGAGGCCCACCTCAAGTGCTGTGTTCCGACCGCCGGCTTCGTGCATTATGCGATACCTCCTTATTAAACCCTTGCTTATTTTCGTAGGAAGTGATAACTGTTAGTCTATATTCCATGAGATACCATACTACTATCCGCTAATTCTATGCGTAATTAGTAGGTTTCGGATATTCCAAACTTGGATCGCATCACCGATGGCACCGCCGCACAAACAATAGTGGATGGCACCTCTCAGGGGCGGCAAATGAACGTCTATGAGGCGTGTGTACTGGAATATGAGAGATAACTGTATTGGCAGCGCAATAATGAGCAATTATCTCGGTCTTTAGTCTAAGTATACGAACTGAATAGTGTTTCTCTTCGGGCCTGATCGTTTGCATCCTGCAGCCTACAGATAAATAGTCGAATCGCCATTTCCATCCTCTAGCTTGAGTGCTTCTCACTCGGGAACCCACTGCAGCCGCCGACGAGCCATCTAACACGAAAATACCCGACAGTGCAAGCTACCGAATATCCACAGAAGCGCTAGTTCATCGTATTGCCAAGTGCCAGGATCATTCGAATATATCCATTGGCTAATGGCTATCCGTTTCGTCGACGAAAAGAATATATGCCCCCATTTTATCCACCAAGGTCTGTCTCAGAGCAGCCTCGAACGACTCCCAATAGTTCGACTCGCCAATCCCCACGAATCTTTTAATTCTGTCAATTACCACGACGTAGACGTACCTCGCTCTTCTACGACGGTTATGCTCGTCCCGGAAGCAATAGCCAGTCTGGTAGTCGCAGAGGCGAAGAGCGGACAAAAGCTCAATGAGGGCGTTGACATTGCGTGTACCCCGGTCGTGATCGAAATACTTGTCGAGGAATGTGTCGCCGTATATTCCGTAGTGGCTCATTACCGTAGGACGCACGCGGGTAACGAAATGAGAAACCTCGCAGATCAGAGTACATAGTAGGCTCCTCCATGCCGCCTCGGGGTCCGTGATATAATCTGGTACCGTTAAAAAGATGAAAATTGGGGATGATCCCCTAATCTGCAAATCCGTCTCTTTTGAACGTTTCCATAGATCGGCAGTGGTGGGCTTTCCATAGTATGGGTATGTGCGGACATATTGGTAGGAATCAGGGCCCCCAATCCACGATTTAATATCTTCCCAGAGTTCACTTGAATTATTCAGGAAGGTGCCTTGGAAAGTCTCTTGAGGGTTGGTTGCTTCTAGGGATAAAGTTCGGTTGATATGCCCCAACTCGGCCATAGTGAAGTTCGTTGGTCCCAAAGAGGAGTCGGTAGCCATTGTGAGTGATTTATGTTCAGTTTCTGTAGTATGGGATCAAAGCTAGTCTGCTTTTATGTCGTGTCGACTCCTAAGTATCGTAATTTAAGAGGGCCTGTCAAGATCTCGTAGGAGGGTCTAGTATAAGTGTAGGTAAAGACTGTTGTTGTTATGAGAAGGGGCCAATCTCCGTAAGCTAACCCTTAGACGTATACACATACGTGCTTTGTGAAGGGGAGTTGCATCGTAATAGGACGTTGGTTTTATGTTCGGAAGTCCGCGTGGGCACCTTTTCTTCTTACCCAAGAACGTCGACTATCCCTTTCGCATTGATCGCATTGATCGCAGATGAGTGACTCGCGTTTTGACAGCAGTAAGGGGGCGAGGCGCAACACCAGTACAGCATCCGTATTCAGGGAGGAGCAAGCGAGTCAACGGACCCCCAGATCCAATCCTTGCCGGTAGCAAGGAGAACACGCGACGCCGGACAGGCTCTGCCATATTGGGAGAAATCACACTTCAATTCTATTAGGAAGGAAGGAAGGAAGGAAGGACCTGGGTGTTCATAGTGTGCTATTAAAGCCTTCTAGTACCCGGTTACTTTAAACAATGATAAAACAATGGTTTGAGAACCCTTACGTCCTTCAGCAAGGCTTGAATCCCACATAACGTACCTAAGGGCCGAATAGCATTTAAAGAAACTGCCTAAATATTGCTACTTAGGTAAATGTAAATGATACGGAGGCAGTTGTACCTTATTAGAGGATATTTAGGGTTATTACTGCTCTCACCCTTTTGAACTAAGGAGACCACCATCTTATGCCCTAGAAACGGGCGTTGTACAGCACACCTGCTATGACGTTATTCTGTTGCATTTTGCGATCGATGACCAACAGGGAGCTTGGATTTAACTAGGTGGCCTAGAACCGTTTCTACAACGACGTCGTCAACTGCGCAGGGACAGCCATGACCGACCAAGTTGACGAGTGTTTGGGAGGGCGGGCATCGTTTGCCTCATCCATGCTCCCTTGTTAACAGCATTGCCAATCGCAGCACGCCGTCATTCATTTGGTCTCACCGGGAAAGGGTTAAAGCAACTCAGACATTGCTGTTACATGTAACGTGTTGGTACACAGTTATTTCGGCTACGACTGCTGCCATTATGCTTGTAGGCAAGGGCTCCCTTCTCTCTATATAGCACGTTAGCTTTAATAATCAATACGCTACTATGATTTTTTCCGACCGTTGTCTTAAGATAGTCATCTCGTAAAACTGCTCGCCCTTCCCGACCCCTCTTATTTCAAATATATTTGGTTCTTAATGGTGTCTGGCATAACCGTCGATGTTAGAGCCATTCCCGGAGGGAGACTATTAGTAATCAAACTGTTTAGTTGCATTATACGGTCAAAATTATTTTAGCGCGTGGGTACAGCTGACTTATTTCTATTTATGTGTCATTTATTCTATCTATTTTGTAATATCAATAGCTCACTTAATTCATTTGTTACACTTGCGCAACCTACAGCCGCCTCATTCATGAACTTAACAAGCAGGGTTACTCTAGTGCTGCCCTTGCCCTCCTTTCAACGAGCTCCACGCCGCCTACTGCAGACTAGACGGAAGACATTGAGGCCTCCGCAAGAGAGTTTCAGAACAAGTGGAGAAGCAAGATGTTATTATCGTTGTTGTAGATAGGTTCACAATACGACTACTGGCATGGCACTTAGTAGTCTTGCTCAGGAGACATACTTGTTGTTTTTTTACTCACCTTCTTAACTTTAAGTATCGGTCCGCTGTGGCCGCATTCGTGCGGAGTGTATTAAAAAACCTCCTCGCCTGGGGAGAAGTACCTAGCTTACAGGTAATTACAGTATTGAGTAGACTACTGCCTGAAAGCTCAGGCATGTATACCTAGCTAAGTACCTAATCTAGGTTGCTACAGTAAGAGAAAAGTGGTCCTAAAGGCGGTGAGCGTTCTTTTTACGCCTTCAGGACTAAAAGTTCGTGGATCCAAAAATGGAGTCCTCCATACCACCTCCATGTTCCATATGGGCTAGGTGCATTGATAGGTAACTAGTCCGAGTCCAGCCATTCTAGGTAGCGAGACAAGTAGTTCCTTAGTAAATTATCCCTGCATCCAAGGCAAGATGGCCGAGTTGGTTAAGGCGGAAGACTCAAGCTGATCCTTACCTGTTCAACAGGCAGTATTCTTCTGGGGCAACCCGCGCGAGTTCGAATCTCGTTCTTGTCAAAACTTTTTTTCTTTCAAATCCTACCCTTTCTTGCAATGTGCTATTATTTTTATTACTATGTGGAAGAATATGGGTTCACGTCACGGTATTTTTCCCGATTGCGATGTTTGGGTTTGATGGTCTCCCAAGTATTTAAAGAGGAGAACAATTAGTTATAGGTACCTATTCAACTATACATATGAGAACCAAATCGGTTGGCATCGAGATCCCCCGATGCAAGCATCTGGACGGAGATTGCGCTCTCCGGCCGATAATGTTTTACTCAGGATTCACCGGCCGCCACTTCGCCCTTGTTAATGTGCATCCGTCATCCCCGGTCTTCTACCTCACTCTGCTTGGCTGGTGCTTTTATGGCTGCTTATATCACCCGAAGACAATATGCAGGCCGTTGTGTGCAACATACCCCAGGCCAATACCTTTCTTGACTGGGGTGCGGGGAATCGGTGCTTATACCGCAGGATGGGAGGTAACAGAGTAACAGGGCCTCATGAGACATGGGGCTTTTACTCCGTTCACGATACTAATTGAAGCCTATTGTGACTATATTTAGACGTAACTGTGTGCTAAAATTCAACATGGCAGTCAATCTGAATCGAAATGTCCGATCGGAGCTGCCGTGCCCCAACAGCACTCCCTCTTACTGGCACAGCAATCCTTCCAAGAAGTTGCTAGGCCATTGCACGACAGAGGTTCTTCCATCCGCCACTGATATCGTCATCGTCGGCAGCGGTATCACAGGTACGTTCGCTTCCAGGGAGCTAGTCGCGGGCGGGAGGAGTGTGGTGATGGTCGAAGCGCGGGAAGCGTGCTGGGGCGCAACGGGACGTGTAAGCTTCACAGATTGATTCCTTGATTCACTTTCCTTTCGGTTTTTTATGTTCCTTCTAGCATTTTAGGAGCCGTTATATGCTGCCGAAGCCATGGCCAACTAAAAAAACGCAGAACGGAGGCCACTGTCAGCCTGGTGTCTGGGCCAATACTCCCGAGGCTGCCCGGTTTGAGCTCGCCACATTCAGAACCATCGCAGAGCTCGTAGCGGAGCACGATATTCCCTGCGATTGGCAGGTAATTGGTGGTGTACACAGCATCTACTCGAATGAGATCCTCGACGTGGCGCAAAAGCAGCTCGAGCGCCTACAACAGTATTCAGACCTCAAAGACAAAGCTACGTTGATTCTAGATAAGGGGGAGCTCGCAGCCCTGAACGTCCCTGAGGCCATCGCTGCTGTGTATCAGCCTAACGCAGCCAAATTTTGGCCCTACAAGCTTGTCACATGGCTGCTGGAGCGCCTCCTCGCGGACTACGATGCCACCGCCTTCAATCTTCAAACAAATACACCAGTGGAGCAACTCGAGCGACACGGCTCTTCGTGGATTGTTCACACGAAGAGGGGGCACATTGTCGCTCGGGAGGTACTTCTCGCGAGTAACGCATATACGTCCTACCTGCTACCCAAGTTGGCCGGGCTCATTATCCCTGTGAGAGCGCAGGTGTGCGCGCTAGCGCCTCCTCAAGAGGCCACGCAGCTCTCACACAGCCATGTCTGGATCGAGGGCGGGGATTATCAATACCTGATTCAACGCGGGCCCGAGGAGTCTCAGGCAGAACATAGCCAGACGTCTCCTTCTATAGACAGGCTACTTGTCTTTGGAGGCCAGAAAAACGTGGTGCCCGATGGCGAGCAAGGTGTATCACGAGACGATGTCGTGAATCCTATCATTGGTCGGGCGCTGCGCAGAGCTCTGAATCATGCCGTCAAACTCGTTCCTGGGGACATACCCGATACAGAGGTCCTAACTGCCGCATATGAGTGGACGGGAATCATGGGCTATTCGCGGGACGACAACCCCTGGGTTGGTCGTGGTAAGTCATTCTTGGATACATATTTTCACATATTTTCACATTATCGCGGCTTTAATGTATTAAGGCTTTATTTGGGCCAATATCGTGCCCAGAAGCTTCCGGGACCCGCACATATCACGCTCAAAACGGCGGTAGCTGGCTCTGAGTGATAACTGACTTGGATTGTTCTAGTGCCTAGCACTTTACTCGATGCTGTTGGCTCGGAGAGTGGTGCAGATGGGTTATGGATTAGCGCGGGATACACGGGTCATGGGATGCCGGTAGCACCCGGGTGTGCTGTCGCTGTCGCGCAAATGATTTTGGGGAAAGAAAGCGGCGTAGAGGTGCCGAGGGAGTGGATGGCGAGTAATGAGAGGGTGGAAACGGCGAGGAGTGCGAAGTTGCCAGGGGTCACTGAGGACAGGTTTAGCATGCAACTCGGTGAGGGGGCAGCAGTCTAAGGCTTTTTCCATGGCAGATGACGACGCAGTATGCGAAACGACCAAAGGCCGGCTAGATAGGCACACGAGGTACAGCATCCGAAAAGCTCTCTATGTTGGATCGTGAAAGGGTCAGCTTGTTCTATCCACTAACAGACAGTTTACGCGGTAGAAACGCGTCTAGCCTGTCAACTTTCTCGGCGGGACTGGCTGCATATAAGTATAGATCTGAAGAATTTCTCAAGATTATAGGAAGCTTGGAATCCCAAAACGAAAGAATTGTCTGCGTAATCTTCTCGCTGTTTGGATACGGGAACCCCATGCCTTTCTGGTAAGTATTCAACCTGCAAATCACATCTTCAGTCGTCTTTTCTCCGGCCACAACATCATCATCTCGATCAAAGAAGACAAGCAGATTGGATTTATACAGGGCAGAATCGGGTCTTGTCCGACCGGCAATAATGTCGCAAACCTTCCCAGAACCTCTGGGGGCTCCGGGTGGGAACCTTTTGTATTGGCTGTATTGGTTGGGTGAGGCGAGGTTGCTATTCTCCTAAGGCTGATTATCAGGGTTTGGCAGTAATTTTGGCAGAGATCTCGCGCACCATAGCTGCTTAATTAAGAGATAACTTCCTGCATCCGCACATATTGTTGATGACATAATATTCGTGGGGTAAATGATAAGTAGCGCTTCTCCCCCGCAGCTTGATTCCCCAAAAGCGCAAGGTTGAACTACAATTACTCAAAGGAGCCTGACTATAATGATTCCGGAAGATTATGGGAAGCAAGATGTCTCCAATTCGGTATTCTTTATTCCGCAAACCCTAGGCAGTGCGAAAAGAATAGTCCGGGTAATAATTATATAATGCTTCATATACGAGAATTCCATTCCCACCGCATTCCCCATCTAGAGGAAGAATAATGCAAGAATGAAAGCTTACCTAGTTCTAGCCGCTGTCTTAACAGCAGTGAGGGGAGCTATATTGGAGAGGGATGCTGTTGGGGGCGACATCCAACTATACCCTACAAATGGCCAGCATCACGTCAACCCAGATGCGCAGTTAAAGCTCACGTTTTCATCTCCGCCAACGATAGGCTCGTCGGGGAAAATCAACGTCTACGATTCGGAAGGAAAAATGCTGGTCGATACCTTGGACTTGTCGATCCCATTCTCTCCAAGCCCCTATGGCAATGGATCCACCAAAGCCAACTATACTGACACAACCAAGTATCAAACCAACATCATTGGCGGTCTAGACTTCTATTTCTATCCAATTATCGTCAGGAACAACACTGCTACCATATACCTGCACAACAACAAGCTCACCTACGGACGCACGTATCTTGTCGAGATTGAGCCTAGTGTGCTGAAGCCGGCCAGGGGTTCTTTCAGTGGATTTACCCTAGACCAACCATGGAGGTTTTCGACGAAAGTCCACGGTCCACGGGCTGATGCGACATCAGTTGTGGTAGCGGCGGACGGGTCTGGCGACTTCAATACAGTCCAAGGGGCCATCGACTGGGCGCCCGCTAACCCAACTAAGCGCACGACCATCTATATCAAGAACGGGAACTACGAAGAACTGGTATTCTGGCAGTATAAATCCGACCTGACCATCCGTGGCCAGAACCGCGAAAAGACGATCGTCGGATATCCCAATAACAGCGCTTTCAATCCTCCGAATCGACAGGGCCCCTCGCGCCGCCCGGCGTTCTCCTTTCGCGGGGTGGCGGACCTGCAGCTTAGTAGCTTCACCGTCAACAACTACTACCCTGGCCAGGCCGAGTCCCTGCTCGCCGATGGTGTGCGAATCATTCTGGACCACATGACGCTCAATGGCGCCGGAGATGCTCTGACGACCTACGGCACACTCTACGTCGCCGACAGCAAGCTGACGGGCACGGGAGATACCGTGCTGGGATACGGAAGCGTTTATTGGCTGCGCAGCAGAATTGAATCAATCGGGTCCGTGACATGGACGCGGACGGTTCAAGGAATTCACGGCAATATCTTCGTTGATAGCACCATTGTCGGCCTACAAGGTAACTCAACATTGGCGCGTCTCCCAGACAACTCGGGCGGTGTGATGGATAACTGGCCATATGCCGAGATGGTACTTATCAACACGAGGACGGACGGAATCGCCCCTGAAGGTTGGGGCCCTGTGCAAGGACCTCCGTTTGATAGTAGTCATGTGAGGTTTTGGGAGTACAACACCACGGACCTACAAGGTCGGCCGGTCAATGTGTCTCAGAGGCTAAACGTCTCCAGACAACTTACACTGCCAAGAGATAAGGAGATTATCGCCGAATATAAGAATCCCGCAAATATCCTAGGAGGATGGCGTCCTATGGTACTTAAAGATTGAGGGTTATGGTGATTAGCTAGGTATCTCTTTAATTAGGTATGGCGTTTGAGATACTTCCAAACAATACTTTATTGAAACTCTGTGTCAGAGTTCGTTCGTTCCTTGCCGCGCAAAATTGTATCTGATATATAACATATGGTGTGAAGGGACTCGGTAGCAGAGTGATGATGGAGGCGGTTGCACCAAAATAACCCAGGACACTAAATACAGTTTTAATCAAGTAACAACAAAAAGCAATAGAAGATTAAACTCTGATGGTCTCACTAATACTAGAGTTAATAATTATCTATCTGGGCTGTTAACACACTGTATGCTGTCTGTCTGCATACGTAATATTGGAACCAGGTGCGCCGAACTGCCGGGTGTTGGTGCCACGGATGCAGTGGGGACGGAAGCGGGCAAAGGGCGACGAGGCCGAATCATGATGCTTGGCGCCAGAACGTGGGGATTAGAGGGTGTAATAGATTAGGTAATACATTTTACATAATCCAGCTGCCCAGTCAACTCATCCAGGTAATTAATTTTGCGAATCATTGTCTGCAGCTTCAATTCTTGTCTCCTGTATTTTCTTGGGTAAGAAAAAGCAACAGCCAGTACTAAGCCTCTTGATCAAAGAACCCCTCAGTATAATTATAATTCGACTATTGTCTGTTAAATACAGTGAGATCTAGATCTACAGGGGGTCAGCCCATTGAAACCCCGCCCAGAAAGCTTGTTTCTCTTGATACATAGGTGGGGATTGACAGCGTGCCAATGCAGAAGTCGATTTGACTAGGTATCCGGTCTAGAACCTGAATGATCTCATACCAGGTCATGTCGTCATACAGCACGCACTTCAAAGACAGCAAACACATGCATTTATACCTCTCCTCCCGTCGCCAAGAACCGACCCCCATCTGTTTACTTGGCAGTCTGAGGTGAAAGTCCATCAGTATTTATTCTCCTACCCTTGCAACAACCACAAATCCCACTATGCCGCTCGCTCGCCATGTAGGTACCTACATGATGAATTTTAGGCTTCTTCCCACTAATTAGTTGTAGGTTGATCCAGAAGAGCTCGTGGAGCGTCTTCACGATGCCCACCTGACCGAGGGAGGCAAACAGCTTCGCAAGTTGACCAAAACTTCGCATCTCACCCCGTATGGGTCCAGATACGCAAGTGAAGTCGAAGTGCCCAAGTACCGGCTGCCTGACAACGGCGCACCAGCAGACACAGTGTATCAGCTCATTCGAGATGAACTAGATCTGGATGGCAGGCCCAACCTCAACCTTGCTAGGTACGTGCATAACTGAAACTAGGTACTATGCGTGTACAAGTTTTCTAACGGCTCTTAGCTTTGTCGGCACTTACATGGAGCCTAATGCGACCCAGCTTATGGCAGAGAATTGTAAGTAACGACACAGTTAGTGATTTGCTGCTTGTGCTAGCCAAGATGAGAAGAGTGTTATGCCGTCTATCTCTAGCTATATGCTGAGATAATCACATCGTTTTCAAGTAATCACGATCCCCTAAAAGTGTAACTTGCTGACTCTCGATGCTAAAGTATCCAAGAATCTCGCGGATAATGATGAGTATCCAGCGATGATGGCAATCCACGAGCGCTGCATCAGCATCCTCGCCAAGCTTTGGGGTGTCAGACAGGGCGAGAAGGCAGTGGGAACAGCAACAACAGGTTCCTCGGAGGCCATTCATCTCGGAGGCCTGGCAATGAAGCGTCGATGGCAGGAGCATCGTCGGGCGAAGGGCCTTGATACAACAAAACCTAACATCATAATGGGTGCTAACGCGCAGGTGGCCCTCGAGAAGTTTGCACGCTACTTTGAAGTAGAGGCGCGAATACTGCCTGTGTCTAAAGAGAGCAAGTACCGACTGGACCCTGAACTCGTCAAGAAGAAGATTGACGAGAACACCATTGGCGTTTTCGTTATCTTGGGAAGCACCTATACCGGCCATTACGAGCCAGTGGAGGAGATCTCCAAAATCCTTGATGAATATCAGGAGCGGACTGGCGTCGACATTCCTATCCATGTTGACGCCGCGTCTGGTGGATTCGTTGCACCCTTCACTTATGCTGGGGCTGGAGGGCCGAAATGGTAAGCGCTCCATCAATTGGTAATCGCCGTTTAAAATACTCACGAGATATAGGAATTTTGAGCTGCCTCGTGTCAAGTCCATCAATACGTCTGGGCACAAATACGGCCTAGTATACGCGGGAGTTGGTTGGATTATCTGGCGCGATGAGTCTTATCTGCCAGAACACCTGATCTTTGAATTGAGTTATCTAGGCGGTACAGAAAAGTCGTTCACACTCAACTTCTCCCGCCCTGGTGCGCATGTAATTGTGCAGTACTACAACCTGATCCACCTTGGCTTCAAAGGCTATCGTGAAATCATGGAGAACTGCCTGACCAACGCCCGGCTATTGTCCAAGAGTCTAGAAGCCACCGGCTGGTACACATGTGTCTCCGAAATCCACAAGCCGAAGTCAGGCGCAGCGGGAATCATTGTCGGCGCCAAGGAAGCTGTGACAGGCACCCAGGGGGAGACGTCAGCCGACTACGTCGCCGGACTGCCCGTCGTCTCGTTCCGGCTTTCGGACGATTTCAAGGAGGAGTTCCCGGACATCAAGCAGGAGTACGTCTCGCTACTCATGCGCGCGCGCCAGTGGATAATACCCAACTACGCGCTGCCGCCTAACGAGAACCAGACCGAGATCCTGCGCATCGTCGTCCGCGAAAGCATGAGCCTGGACCTCTTGGACCGTTTGATTTCGGACCTGGTTTCCGTCACGCAAACGCTGATTGAGAAGCGGGATGCTGACGCCTCTGTGCTCCAGCACAGGGATCTCCAGCACAAGGATGAGAAGAAAGATACACAGCAGCAGACCTCGGAGGGCGCGGTCAAGCGTTTGGAAGACGGCATACACAGGAGCGTCTGTTAGGCACTTCGTAACGGTCTAAGCGTGATATCTCTGGATTTCGTATCAAACTAATACAATTATTTTGGTCTCAATTATCCACGAATCTTATTTGTGTGTGCCTTTGCTTCCATTGACGTGGCCGAACTGGGCGGGACATGGACCCTGCGGACTCTTGGTGGTGATCATCTCCATGTCGGGGCAGCGTTGCTCCCGGAGTCTGCGCCGGTAAATAAAAGAATGAGCCGGCAGAATAGAATGCGTGGTACGGGCGATCGGATTTTACACGAGTAGAGTAACACGATAGGGAGCGAACACGACTTCTAATAATTGGCACATTCCAGTCTGCAATATGGTCGTACGAAGGCGTGACATAATATAAGTTCATTAACCCCCGACGCGAGCCCATGAATCCGACACAACAATCGTGTCTCTAACCGCTTGCGCGGCAACAACCTGCAAGAAACCATGTTTGTGTACGATTCGAACCGGTTGCATTGTCGTATTTCTGTCGTACCTTTGGTTGCACCTCGGGTAAAGTGGTGAGTGACCCCCTAGAAAGGCCCTTTCATTTCTAAATATCCATACAGATATAAACGCGCCATGAACTAGGGAGACTTTCGTTATTCGTTCTTGATTGTTTCTATCGCTCTTTAGAAGATTGTTCGACGCTTCAAGCCATCATAGCTCTCAATCCACTTGTGAGAGCCGTGCTCGTGGCAGTCTAAACATCTGTGATACCAACATCGTATCTAGACCAAGAGCAGACTCAAAACAAACATGAGGGTAAGGTCAACCTTTCCAAGTCAATCCTTTCCACTGTCGAGTATCCCAAGTCTCGACCGCTAACTCATTCTCAGTTCTCTCTCGCGACCTCTCTTTTCTTCGCGGCGTCGGCACACGGCGCATTCCTCTCGGCCTCTAACAGCACTACTACCATCACCATCACCAGCTCCACCACTGCCACAACTTCCTCGTCTTACTCGTCCACGCCGACACCGACGAGTTACTCCATGCAATGCGCCGGAAGCATGGGCGGTCTCTGCGGCGACGTCTGTTTCTGCAGCAGCGGACAAATGAACTGCCACGCCGACCCCTCGGCGCGATGCTACCAGATGTGCAAGTGCGTTGCTGAGAGCCTTAAGATAAGGAACATGGGGTTTAGGCGAGGTTGAATCGATTCTGGGTCTGGATATGCGGCGGCGGAAGGCATCGGATGATGGGGGACTGGCTCATGTGCAAGACCTTTGGTATAGACTTGTCATGGGCATGCTCCAGAAATAGAGCCGCCTCATGAAGATGTATCGTAACCGCAATAGCGCCCTTCGTCTAGTAAAAATAGGCCGGAAATGAAAGGTGTTCTATACCACTTAGCTGCCCAATCATTGAACGTCCCAAGGACTGTAACCCATTTTCTCACACACACCCCGTCGCAAAACTGTATCAATCGGGCGTTGACCTCGTTCCTTGTCAGCTATCCCCAGAAAGTTCCGACCGCACCGCATTCGAATCTAGCTCCGTCGGGTTCGACGGCGCATCGACCTCCTGAGCCGGATGGGCGCCGTCCAGCTCGTAGTACACCCTCTCTGTGCCGCTGGTCCGGCTCCGGCTTCAGATACTGCGCCTCGGCCGCATTGCCATCAGGGCTCTTCGTATCCGCGCCCGCTCCGTCGGGCGTCGTCGTTGTGGTCGTGACATCCTTCATCTCGCGCCGGGCTTTCCGGCGGTAATACACAACGAGGCCGGCGAGGATGGCGATTACAACCACGCCCGCTACGACGCCCACTATGATCCCCGCGAGGGTCCCGGCGGATAACCTTTTCTTTTTCGAGCTACTACCTTTTCCCGACGTTTGCCGACCCGTCGTGCTGGTCGGGCTCGATGTCGATGTCGAGGTGGCGCCGGTGGTAGTTGAAGGGCTGGCGTTGGCGTTGATCCTGAACGAGCGGCCCGAGGTGGATTGTAACCCGTTGTCGTAGGTGATTGCTAGACTGCAGTACCAGTCCAACGTGTCCCGGCCCTGGGGAGCTGTCACGACCCACGGGTAACGGCCATCTGTTAGGTTAAGTTTGTCTGGGTAGTCGCGGACAGAGTCAGTACACGATGTGCTATACACAAGCTCGGGATGCTTTGTCGGTGCTGCTAACTGATCTTCTAGACTGTAGGTCATGATCGAGCTCGTGTCTCCCTTTTTGAATGAAGACATGGCCAATTGACCCACGCCGGTCGCGTCTCCATCCCACGCCCACTTCACCACGAACGTCGTCCCCTCGTCCATGATGGTGTTAGCCGGTAAGTTGTTTTGAAAAGTGACGGAGTCGCTGCGCGCAACCGTCGCGGCAAGCGACAGGAGCCCGAGAAGGTGGAATTGCATGCTGACCATTGTCGCCTTCTTTCATTTCATTGGGGTTAGGATTAGCTGATGAACGAGTATATCGAGGTATAAACAACCCTACTTCAACATAAAAAAAATTTTTTCCCGAGAGTCATCTAGTAACCGAAGGAGAAGACTATTTTACCAGAAAGCAATTGCATAATGGGAATTTGTTGCTGCGCCGCAAGGCCATCTTAGACACTCCGCCTTCATTAAGCCCATCTACTGTATTATGGAGTCAAGTGAAGTCATAGTCTGACTATTTCTAATATTGGACACATGGTTAGGCAGGGTTCTGTCAAGGCGAGCTACCTATAGCATCGTGTAACGGGAACACCATACAATAGAAGGATTTGACGAAGATCCGCCAAGACTCTCGGTCACGACGAATGGGCATCTTGAAACTGGGACAACATCAATATCGAAATAGAGGGACAAGTAGATAGCCTCAAGGAAATGATAATCTAGCAACATTTCATTAGAAATATTCTACTAATATAACATTCTATTACCCGTGACATCACACTTCGCTAAGCTTTTCAATCTCTCTTTGTTGTGAGCATTAGGCTCTTAGTCTACCTCTAGGTTAGATCAGTCAAATCGCCGATCTAGGGCTTAGCGGACAAATACCTCATACCCGCTGTTTGAAACCGTAGGATTAACATGAACACAGTGGTCCGTTGAGTCACGTGAAATGAGATGGTAACTATTTAGTGTTGTAAGGAATTAAATCCGACTTGACTTATACAACGCGATGTAACGCCCTCGCTACAACCTGACATATAATCTTAGCACAATACCACTTGCTGACCATTCGCTACATACACACACAGCAAGCCAGGCAATACGAAGCCCCCAAGAGGACCTTATTGCCTGGCTAAGCTCGAGTTAGCACCGCCCGACTTCTTCCTCAGCGTTGGACTACTCCCCCAAGTCCCCGCAGACTTGCGTAGTCGGTTTCCCAGGCTCAGTTTGGCAGCTGATAGTGGTTGCTGAGGACGGTCGTAATCATGCGGAATCGGCTTCCCCTGACCATCAACGAGTGGTAGACTGGCGCCACTAGCGACAGTTTCCCACTCACTTTTGTCTATCGATCCTCGCTTGCCGTAGGGGCTCTTTTCATTCTGGTCCTCCGATGGCTTGCGGATTTTGCCCTGTCGTAGGGCGCCGACCATGGCGGCGATTGTTTCAATCTGCCCGTGACTCGCTTCTCTCACGCAATCGCATTCGTCGCCCGCTGGACATTCCGTCTCGTCAGCTGCGTGCCATTCGGCGAGACAGGCGTCATGAATGGCGCAGCCACAGGCTAGACAAGGTGGGTAGAGAGAGTCGATGGGCTCCCTGCAGAATACGCAGAGTAGTTGTGTTTGGGTCCGCTTGCAGCGCTCGCAGGTACCTACACCACCGCCGACCATGGCGTGATCTTGAGTTGAGCGGATGGGATCTAGATGGATCTCATGCACACGGCAGATTCCGCGAATATCGATGCCGCGCCCGGACGCGATCAAAGCCGAAAGTTGCTCCTTCTTACCCACTGCTATGGGAGAGTGCATAGTCGGATGGGTATGCGAGACACTACTCAAGTTTTCCGTGCTGTGGTAAGAACTGTAGAAGCCTTCCGTACCGGCACTCCTGAACAACGCAGAGTGGGCTGTCGATGGGCTGTCCTTAAGTACATTAAACTTCATAACCTCTAGACGAGCCAAGGGCTGTTCCCACATCTGTAGCATTTCGGCATACGTGTAGCGGTAGCCTGCATAAATCGCATTACGGAATGGCTCTAAAAATGGGACGGCCAACCACCCATCATCATCAAAGATAGATTGGTCTTCCATTCCAGTGGATATTCCATAGCATACTAAGTACGGAGCGTCGTCCCTTCTGTATTCATCGTCGGACAATGAGTTACGAGCCGTCATGGACGGTTCAGATGTTGGTCCCATCACAGCTGAACTACCCCAGGTGATGTTTGACGGTGTGAGGTTATTAAGAAAATTCTCGCCTGGACTGATGCGCTTACGACCCTGCGGAGAAGTGGATGCAACGCTGGTAAAGGGCCTTTGAATGCTGGCTAGGCTAGACGTGAGAGCCGTGTTGGCCCGACGGAACAGCCTGTTGTCAGGCGAGGTTGACAGGCTTTGAGTCGGGTCCCCGTCCGAAAGATGGTCTTTTGGTGTTCTGGTAGGTGGTGTCTCGCCACAGGAGTAAGACGTGGATTCTGGCTCTCCGGTCCAGAGCTCGTCAGATCCGTATGAGCCAACAATATGAGGCGTATGTAGCGTCTTGGGTGTAGATATAACTGAATTGGCCTGGCTTTTATGGTTCGCTTGGGATGCATACCACAATGATGCATCAATAGGAAAATAATCTAGTGAGAACGATGGTGCCTTCATAGGGAGTGGTGTCTCAGGTTGAGGAAGCTGTGATTCCGCATAAGCAACGCTATCTTCGGCGATTGATTCGCTAAATATGCATGAAAGCATAGCTAGCATCTGGACGTCGGCAAGCTGCTCGAAGTATTCGAAGAGGTCTCTTATAAGTTGTTTAGCCAATGGATGATGACCCCATTTGACTCGACCAGTGAGAGTCTTGCCATTCGAGTCGTCGCCTGGCTCACCGCCAAAACGGCCAACTGCATCTTTGGCAATGACGAGAACCGTGTCTCGTTGCTTATCGGGCTCTAGAAGCTCAAGAGGAATGTCCTTTCGGAGCAGTAGCGCAGCATATCGCCATACATCTACCAAATCTCTTCGGCCATATTTCTCAGCTACAAGAGCGTTGTGTTCGCACACATCAGCTCCATCCCCAAAGATGAGATATTCGTCGGCCAATTCTCGTTTCGAGGGTAGGTCGCCAGCGAGATTATGTATAGATACTATATTTTTCGGTTTTCCTGTGCGCCGCCTGCTGGCAGCACTAGTTCCAGTACCAATACCCGTCCCTCCACCACTAGAATGCATCGAGTATGTGCCACTGAGAGCCTTCCTGAATCGACGACCAGGCAGATACCACACATTGATCTTATTCATATATGTAGTCTCAGAATCGCTCGAGCTCGAAGAATCGTCGGATGCTTCTGAATCGGATTGGTCATCGGTTACCGAAGTTTCATCATTGAGATTTCTGTGCCGCGGCGGAGTCGAATCCTGTTGTAGGCGGCCAAAACCTGCAAATGTTGGCTCATCTTTTGGCCGTTCTCTAAACCCATCAGTAGGAGTGAATAAGACGCGAGCCTTTTCTTCCTTAGTAGGGAAGAAACAGGCGAGTCGTCCATCATTCGAGAATCGGGCACCGCACGTCCGCGGATTCGGAACAGCCGGTCGGTTAACTGGTGCCAAGGTAGCATCAAGCTCAGTGCTGGCAGTGAGTTCCTGAGACATGGTCATGGCCGCAGAACCGCCAGGTGGGATATCATTGTCCTCTTCTTCGCTTGAACTCTCATCGTCTAGTCCACCGAAGTCATCATCTAGATCTCTAACGTTCTTGAAGAACGTGTCACTGTTAGAGAGATCGAATTCGCCCAGCAAGTAACTAAACGCGACATCAAGACAGTTTTGACGTTTCTTCGAGAATTCACTTGCTAGCTGATTCACTTCCTGATCAAGCTTTTTGTATGTTTGATCAGCCATTAACGCGGTCTTCTCGATGGCGAACCGTAGTGCTCTAGCTTTAGGGTATTTCGTTGGAACATCAACTTTGACCTTGATATAAATGGTGTCCCCATCTGCGCCCCAGGGTCCTTTCAGAGAGGCCTTCAGAGTAAGCGAGTCCATGTCAACATTGTCCCATTGAACGTTGGGGAGTTGCTGATTAACTCGGAGGATCTCTTCTTGTAGCGTCTCTGGCTCACCCCACTGCCCATGGTGGAAGCTCGGCCCAAACATGGTAGAATCCTTCGAATCTTTCCTCTGAGGCGTCCCTATGACAGACACTTTCCTCTTGTTCATGGTGATTCCCTTCATCCAGCCCAGTTGATCGAAATGACGATCAGTACCCTTTGCTGCCGTAGGTCGGGCCTTCATAGACTGGCCCTTCCAGGAAGACACTTTGCTAGACTTGGAACTGAGGGCTGACATGGTTTGCATCCCTAAGGTTAGGGCACTGCGTCTATGTTGACTCCCTCCACTGCTCGGACGAGGATCACTCATACTTGCAGGCCTCCTTTCTTTAGGAGAGTGATCGTCAATTGCCCGGTATGTTTTGTACGCAGCTCCCTTTCGGGTAATGGGGATTTTGCGAGCCTCACCACCTTTGACATAACCCACCGATTGGAGGATGTCTGATCCCGCCTTGTGTAGCCGGAGTTCGTTATCCTCTCCCCAGGACACGAGTTGGAACTCTCGGTTGTCAATCCCATCGGAAACAGTCCCGCGTGTCCTCCATAGGAATTCTTTCACCTTGTGGTTTCCATGTCCGGGGAAAATGGCCACAGGATCGACGATATCATCCAGTGGCCCATCTTCGCCGCGACGCACATCGTAGAGATAAAGGTTCCCAGGATCATTCTGAGGCATGGCGAGCAGCCCCCAGCCAAACGGCGTGTGGCGTGTACGCCATGCGGGGAACTCAGTCCTGATGACCCTCTCCGGCTCATCTGAAGTTGCGTAATCCCAGAGTTTAATACTCTTGTCCAGGGAACAGGTCAGTATCTTCGTTGCTTCGGTACGATTCCAATCCAGGCCATAGATCTTCGAAGTGTGCGCGGTTATAGACTTCAGAGGCGTCGATGGGTTTCTTTCGTCCCAAATGCGCAACCACCGATCATGGGATGAAGCCAGAATATTTGGGTCCTGGCGGTTGTACTTCACCTGTGTCGCACCGGCAAACCAGTCACAAAAAGTCAACACGGGCTGCTTCGGTTTCCGTAGATCCCAAGAATGGACGTAGCCATCGACAGCGCATGTTGCAAGGATATCCGGATGATGGGCGGAGAAATTGACATCTGTAATGGCTCTGGTGTGCCCCTGGAGAGAATGCTCAATCGCGCCACTAGCTGAGTCCTCCCTAAGGCTCAGGTTCCAGACAAGGCAGCGATGATTTGCAGTAGAAGCCACCCAGTAGTCCCGCGCAGCAAATGGCGACCATTGGACGTCCACAACCAACCAAGGTAGCCCATGGGTAGTCAGTCTCCGAGGTGGGCTGTAGGGAGAATCCAAGTCGATAATGGCAAGTCCTTCGGGTCTGTGTCCGGCTGTCAGCAACAAGACCCCGGCTCTAGAAAGTTGTGATGCTTACGATGCCAAGGCAACATCTCGGCCAGATGGTGAAATCGTGGCTGACCCTACCAACCCATCGACGTGGATGGTGACATCGGCATCAAAGGTTTCGCTATCGTAGGCCGACTTGATGATCTTGTTCTTCTTTGGGGCGTCGGATGAATGATCGAAATTGGAAGGCATGATTCTGTTCCTATTGGTGTTAACTGGGGAGTTGAGCCCCTTCACTCACTACTTGAATCAGCCGTGAGCACGAAGCATCGCGCCTCATGCTGCCCTGTTGAGATGGTAAAAAAGCTGTGTCGGGAAGTACTTCATTACTCATCTCATATGAACAACAAATCCCTCACTAACAAAAACAGGTTGTAATTGTAAATCATGAGATTGCCTTCATTGAACATGTGAGTCCCAGACAGTCTTGGTGAGCTATGATATTGCGTCACGATGTGATTGAATGAAGCTTTGATGAGAGCTGAAAGGGGGCGCCTTGTCAGGAAAGCTCCAGGTTAGTTCAGCTCCACTATTGCGATAGTTAGCGCCCCCATTAGCCCATTGGCGGCTAGACACAGCGTCTCCCAGCTGGAGATACATACTACGTAAGGCTGCCTTACCTTATCATATCACCGAAGGCGGGGCAGTGCAGAACATCCAGGCGCATGACTTCCCTGTCACGCCCGCTATCAATGCTTCACATTGTAGCTGTGCCTACCTAAGTAAGTAAGTACCTTGGTGGTCACTTGATTTCTATCTTGCGCTTTGAAACAAGAGATCTTCCTCCTAAACCATATCATATTCTATTTTAACGACCACCATTTATCTTCTACCATACATTTCCATTCCCATCCACCACTTCTGTATACAACGAAAAGTACCCCTCCTTCGTCCAGGCATTGCCATTACTGCCCAGGTACTTACGCAAGCACGCCCATCGTGTTTACAGCCTCATCTTAATCTCCCTCCAACCCAAACCCCAATCACTACTGTTCCTACGGAAGCACCAACTGACATGCTCTGCTTGTGACCAGTTGTAGCGCTTTATTGAGCAGACGGCTTCCCCCAAGCAAACACCCTACAAACACAACAACTAGTTCAAGAAGGGATCGCAAAGATGGCGTTATCAAAGCGCATTATAAAGGAGACAGAGCGCCTTACTTCGGAGCCGTATGGGACCTTCGATCACCACTTCCTTGACGAGCCCTGATTCTCATCTTTGCTTCTAGTGTTCCTGGCATCAGCGCCGTACCCCACGAAGACAACCTCCGTTATTTCGATGTTGAAATTCACGGTCCCTCCGGATCACCATACGAAGGTAAGCAAGTTGTCGACGTAGCACGTTATAATGCATCTCTACCCGCTAGGTATCGGACATAATTGTTAACTGATCGCCTGGTGAAACAACAGGCGGCGTTTTCAAGCTCGAGCTATTTCTCACAGATGACTACCCGATGGTCCCGCCCAAGATCCGCTTCCTGACCAAGATCTACCACCCCAACGTAGATAAGCTCGGCCGGATCTGTCTAGATGTGCTGAAGAGTACGCTCCATCCTTAAATACCAGAAAAGCCGCTATTCAAACTTTACTGATGCCTTCCACCCCAGACAACTGGTCACCTGCCCTCCAGATCCGCACAATCCTCCTGTCGATCCAGGCACTTCTCGGCGCTCCCAACCCCGAAGATCCCCTGGCTGCCGATGTTGCGAAGAGCTGGTTGGAGGACGAGAACAAGGCCATCGCCACCGCTAAGGAATGGACCTCGAAGTACGCCACGCCTGCCGCCAAATAGAAAATGGGGGTAGAAGAAAGAAGGAACACCTACAGATCCTGAGAAGTTGAAGATTGAGATATCTCATCTTAGTATCCTATGAAAATGGATTTTATCTTTGCCCGACTCCCGTCCACTTAACCCTTGCATTTTTAACACAGGAATACGAGGACGTGTGATGAGAGACTGGGAAGGAACATGAGATATGGCGGATAGCAGCCTTGAGCGATTTTCTAAACATAACTCATTAGCGGGGAGATCAGCACGAGGCCAAGTAAATGGAGGAATTGCATGGGAGGAGGGATCCAGGTGTTGGGAGTCTTTGCCTTTTATTCTGGTTCTTTGGGATGATCTCGGGAGCGTTTACAAGGCTCGGAGGTGTACTGGAGATTACGAAACCCAATGCCATGCATTTCTGCGCAATGATGAATCCGCGAGCCGATGAATACCTCGTCATAGTAGCCCCTGAACATAGATTCGTTCCTCATGCCATCCACACATATAAACAAGGCTCGGCCCCAACACGCCTCAATTCGGTTAAGACTATAACCCTCCCATATCAATACAATACACAATCATACATTTCCCCAAATTCTACGTCTCCCCAAACACAAAAACGCCCTTGCCGGCCCTGAAGCCCTCGAGCGTCCCCTGCACAGCCTCCTTGAGCGTATTCTCCTCCGTCTCCCAGCTCCAGGGGACGTCCACGACGGGCGTATCCCTAAACTTGCCCCGGCGGATCAGATCCAAGATCTCATTCACCGTCCTCGCCTTGGCGGCCGTATCGCCGTCGGCCCAGCGACTCAGCCAGAACCCGACGAAGCGCAGATCCTTGAAGATGAGCAGCCCCGTCGGCAGGGCCACGGGCTGCCTCGCCATGCCGCCGTAGGTCACCACGGTGCCGCCCGAGCCGAGCGTCTTGGCCATCGTCTGCGCGGACTTTCCGCCGACGCAGTTCAGGCCCAGCCGCACCCCGCCGCCGGACCCGCGCGTCCACTCCGCGACGGCGTCGCGGAACTCGCGGGCCACGAACTCGTCCTCGGTGACCACGCGGTCGGCGCCCAGGGCGACCAGCTCGTCCTTCAACGCCTGTGTCTCTTCGGGGTCCGCGCGCGCGCGGATCACGTTGATGCTGCGGTATCCCCACAGCCGGCCCAGCTGGATCGCGGCGCGGCCGACGCCGCTGTTGGCGCCGTTCTGCACGAACCAGTCGCCCTCCCGCAGGGGCGGGGCCGCGTAGTCGCGGAGCATGCGGTACGCGGAGCACGGGTTGACGCTCACGGTGCCGACTTGTAGCGGGGTCAGTCCTTCCCTGTCGACTTTAATGACGCCCTCGATGGGCGCCACGGCGTGCGTGCGCCAGGTGCCGAAGCCTGTCTTGGCGGGGATCACCCAGTCGCCTTTTGCGAGGCCGGAGGACGACGGCGGGGACGAGACGACCTCGAAGACGCCTTCGTTGCCGGGTAGCGCGGCGGGCTCGGGGGTTCCGATCAGGGAGGTGAAGGTCGGCTTGGCGCCGTATGTGCCTTGGATCGTGTTCACGTCGGCGGGGTTGATGGATGCGGCGAGCGTGCGCAGGAGCACGGAGGATGAGGGGAGGTCGGGCGATATTGAGTGTGTGTGGAGTCTGTTTCCGATCGGTCGTCGGTCAGTAGCTGGTCCACGCCTTTCGCTCTTATGTAGAACTGCACGAGTACTAGGAGGGAAGAGAGAGAAGCCGTAGAGGAAGGGGAGAGGAAGCTCACTTCAACGCATCCTTCGGCTCGCCGTACTGGCTGAACACGAGGGCCTTCGCCTGCGTGTATCCGTACGGGCCAGACTTCCACCGCACAGACGAAATCCCCGTACTCCTAGACATCACTCCTCCCCCGATGCGCCCGCAGTGCCGCGCCGAGGACGACGGTCGGAGGGATGCGCCGAGTACCGGGGCCACAGCGGCTCTGACGGTCGCCATGCCGGCCACCTTAGACAAGACGCCCGGAGCGAAAAGATGCAGGTTTCGAGTTTATTGTGCAACTGAGTAAACTTCTCTCGGAGCTTCAGTTCGTATTTCGATGTATTAAATTGGCGTTTGCAACAGCAGCAACGTTGGTGAATGTGGAATATTTATTCCAGAGGCTAGCTGCGTATCAAGAAGCTTGTCAGCTGCGCAACTGTGTATTGCCGATGACGTGAGGCTTCTCCGACGATAACGAGCTCCACGATAGCTATTATCGGTATCTAAACCCCACCCGCTCGGCAGCTATTCTCGGCGCTCTAATTGGCGTCCGTCATTGGCTGTTTTGCAATTCCCCATGTTGCCGGGTTCCGAAATGCCATAGGTACTAGCCGAGAGCACAGTTGGATCATAGGTACTTACCTACTTAGTACATATAAATATAGTCATTAGTAGGGTAGTATAATAAATGTATAAACGACAGCGCTGATATTTGAAACTAATGCCTTCTGCTGATATGCAGAATCTACTGACTGTTAACTGGGCGTTGTTTAGCTTCGTTATCACATATCCAAGTAGGTACAGTAGTTGAAAGGGTTATCAAACCAATGCGGGCGCTTAGTTATCAATGCAAACGCGGGATCCAGCATGAGGCTTTACCTTAGGTAGGTAGCATCTGCAGAGTATAACAACAGTAGGCAGAACCGTTGACGGGCTGCTTACCTGTGGCTTTAGTGTGCCTGAGCCTAAACGGCATGTCTTACAGGGCCAATGCCGAACCGTACCTGCGCCTAAGCCTAGCTAGCCTGTGCTTAGCATACCAACATTCAGCCTGAGAGACAATCATGTCTTGAACCTGAAAAAGGACCTAGCAATGCGGTTGATTCGACGGTGGCATAATTGACAGTCTTTATATTATTTCATATAAACTGCCTTCGTTCCCATATCCCATAAGCAAATAGCAACAGATACTGACAGGTAATCCAACGATAATGCGTATTCCTGTCGTTTTTATCTCTCCTTCTTTCTCTTTGTCTTTCTCTCTCATTCTTGTTTGTAATGTCCGGCTCGGATTTGAACTATGCCATCCCAATCTGCTCCGACCATCAGATAGTCGACTGCTGCTATCGCCGCCGCTCCTAGAAGGCGTACGGACATTGTACACCTCAAATATCAAGATCGCAAATACACACGCCAGGAGTGGTCCCCCTGGCAAATCCAACCCGGCTTCATCTCGTAATACACGCTGATACGTAAAGGCCCTAGTTGGACTCGAGTGACGACAGTAGAATTAGGGGAAAAGGAAAATAATAAGAAAATGCGAAGTAGTAGGTCAATGAACAAAAGCTGGGTATCTTTTTTTTGTGTCCCTTCCAATCATGTTCAGATGGGCCGTCCTAACAGAGGATCCCCATATTACTGAGATATAATAGCTCGCCGGCTGGGTATTAAATGGCCGTATTCATCAGTCCGAGTTGGAAGGCTCCCCGCTAGCCGATGCGATTGGAGACCGATAATTAAAATATCGTCTGTTATCTTCACGAATCCCGCCCAATGCTTTTGAAGAGGTCGTCCCCTAGTTGTGTGTCGATCTTCGTCTCCAGGGCGCTCAGCTCGGGAATCATGGGAGGTGGCGGACCGGATGGCTTCTTGCTGACAGTCTCAAATTGTACAGGAGCTGGCTTGCTTTCATGCGCCGTATCGTGGGACCGTAACCTCCGAAACCAACCACTGCTGCGTTTCGCCTTCTTCTCGTCGGCAAACACGCTGGCAGTGCGGCTTGGGGGTCTGGACATGTCCCGGCCGGTAATAATAGATCCTTGTTCATCGTAAGCATGGTTCAGAAGTGTTTTGCTAATCAGACGCCGGAGACTGCCGCGACTCGATGGCGCGGGCGACACGGGCACCTCGTCCGCAAGGCGTTTGAGGCCGACATTGGTTGTGATGGCAATGTCGGGTTTTCTGGGGGTAGTACCATTCGTAGCTCCATTTGCTGCCTCAGTCTTGGGCTGCTGGTCCTCCGCTTTCTCCTCTTTTTGGACGGTGGCCTTGGGTTGCACTGGTGGAGGCTGCTGCTCCTCCTTGGGGGACGGCGGCGGCGGCGGAATGCTGGTTCCATCCGTCAACGAGCCAAATGTCAAGTTCAAGGCCGGCAGCTGGAAGCGATTCGAGGCCGGCGCTGACTGCGTAGAACCTACGCCGTTGGTGGGATTGTTTACGGGCATGGCGGAGATCTGGGGGAGGACGGAACGGAGCGGAACAAGGCGAGCTACGGTCGGGGACGCGTAGTAATCGGAACGGTGGTTTCAAAAAACGAAGCTGTTGGTTGCATCGAGTCAGGTCAGGACTGATGGATTTCATCCAGTTCGCTTGATTGGTGTAGGGGTGAGGAGAGCGAGCCTACATTATGGACCGGGACGCTAAACAGGAGCTGAAGCTGAGGGTAGTGTCCCTTCTTCAGCCGGCAAGACCCTTGAAGGTGTGCTCTTCGATGTGGGACTGATTGTGGACAACTTGATGTTGTGGGCGGAGGGCGGTGGAGGACGAGTCTAAGGCACCTGGAATGCGTAACGGCGAGACAACAAGCTTCGACTACTAGAACGTTGATCGGAATGAGACAAACGAAACAGGTCGCAGGTTAACGAGGCTATATTGGTCAAACCAGGGATGCTGGTAACGACAGCAGATGGCGCGGAGACCGAAGGTGTACGAGGTGTACGGCATAAGCTCCTGTACCCTAGAATCTAGATAGTGTAGAAACGAAGAGCCAGCCAAGGCCAGGGTCTATCGAAACAAGTGGCTGGGGGTTGATCGAAACAGCCGGGAGTGCTGGCTGTATTTGCAACGCGTGCTACCCTTGCAAGCTCGTGCCACCTACCTAGTACCTAGCTGTTTGGGGGTGTACCGCAGTAGTGTAGTTAACTGTTACGGCATTGCATTGTACAGCAGAGGTAAAGCAGTGCCCAGGTGTAATGTAGGTACAGATCCGGCTGTGGGTAAGTATAGATACAGCGCCACTAGGTACCTGCCCACCTAAGGCAACGGTTGGGGCGTTAGCGTGGCGTTTGTGTCCGCGTAGGTACCTTAACCAGATCCTCTTATTACCGGCATCGCACGAACAATAGAATATAACAGGTTCTAGTAGTCAAAAAGAGAAGGCGTTTTCAAGAAATAATAAATAGATGTTCCACATCCCAATGCATACATGCCCAGCTGTTCGGCAATTGGAATTCCCAGGATGAAGCGTTCCGAACTATGATCGGAAGGTACTGGGAAAGAGGGGATGATATGACAGATGCTGCGCCAAACTCTAGCGGGCCTACCCGTGCACGCAGATTGCTCAATATGGCAAAGTTCATTCCTGTATCGCCCGTTCTGGAAGCTGTTCTTTACTAATGCTCCACCAATGCTGTCACTAGCCTTTGCAAATCAGCTCCTACAGGTATCTTGATCACCTCATGACGATGACGATGACGATCAGGGGACTAACTACCTATCTAGTCATAGCTAGCTGCATCTACAAATCGTAAGACTCGCCGCGACCGATATTGCTACGTCGGTTTATTTCATCTCGCCAGCATCAACATCATGACATGAGTCCGTAACAACAACCATTCACCAATTGAACACGGTAGTACCGTGAATACACACTTAGCTACTCCCCAACGCCTAAATAGTCCTCAAATAGCCCATTGTCGAACGCCACCCAGATGCTCTCCCGTCTAAGGATACATTCTCGATCGTTGAAACATCTCTATCTGAAAGCCTGCACAAAGTCGTGGAGTCTGTCTATCACCACAGGCATAATCCCATTCAGGGAATCTTCCATGATCCGGTCAAGATGTCTTATCGCATCTTCCTCGTTGAGCTCCAAGTGGAACCGCTCCTTGACCTTGAAAACCGCCTTGTCCGGTTCGGCCTTGATATCTGGGATGTTGGCATGCACCATGAGGCTAAAAAGATTCAAAATCAAATTCGACGACTTCCGCAGCGCCGCGAATGCAAGGAAGCAGTATTGCTTGAACTGCAAATACACTTCGCTAGGTGGGTTGGCGCCACCCATCGCGTCTGCCATTTCTTTGCTCAGTTTAAGTGCTGGCGCAAACGGTTTGGGGTCACGACCCAGGATAAAGCCAAAGTCCGCATGAAAGAAATGGCCATCCGGCGCCAAAAGCAGGTTCTCAAGATGCCGGTCGCCAACCCCGAGAATATATGTGATAACGCAGTAGCCCGCACAAGACTTCGTAAATGTGTCTAATGTCTCTTTACGTACTCCTAAATATGCTCGATCATCTGGATTATGTTGGCGAAGGTAAGCAAGAGCAGGGTTTGCATGAAACTTGGATGCGATGGCCGAAAACGTCTGCGACGGCACAAATTGGGAAGCACCAGCTGATGTGCTCGTCGCGAGGATCTTGTATGGCGACAGCTTGAGATCTAGATTCTCCTTCTGCAGAAGTTGGTCCATAAGTGTGATGATCTGAATCACCAACTGGTCTTGCCGCAGATCATCACCAGTCTTGAAGATGATGGGGTATTTGCTACCTGAGATGGTTTTGAAGGTCACCATGATAGGCGATAGAGAAGACTTAAAAACCCTCGTCTCTTCTGGAACAACGCCAGTGATCATGACCGACGGGTCTAATGGCATGGGTATCGGAGGGTCGATTGTTAGGAGTTCGTTTTTCGAATCAGCCAAGAAGGACTTGGTTTTTTCCAGTTTCCGTGGGTAGGAGTCGCGAGATGCCTGAATATCAGCCGAAATCTTCGACAGCACTGCAATAAGCTCGGCCTGCCTTCTTATTGTAACCCTTGCTTCTTTGCCCCCAGGGCGGCTTTCCAATTCTTTCATGAAGTCATATTGGACCTTCGCGTACATGGTGCGCACTTCCTCGCCCTGGTCATTGCTCTTGTCATCGTATTCGACGCCGAGATACCAGTAGAAGTAATTTCCCAAGGTAAAATTCTCAACGGCTCGAGAGATAAGGAAGTTGGCCAACGAGGAGGCTCGTATGGTAGCCTGGTTCAAGTCGGTAGAAATATGTTCGAATTTAAGAGCCTGGACGAGCTGTAGGAGGTAAAGGAGAAGTTCGTTGTCGCCAGCTTTCCTCAACCTCTCCACCGCGTATGCTCTTACAGCACGGTTGTCAAATGTCGGTCCAAGCAACTCGAGAGCATCATCCACATCGATATCTGTCCATTTGCCAAGCACCTGAATGGCTTGCCTGGATTCGCTCTGGTCTTGCCAATTCACAGATTTGACAAATTTCGTTAGAGCGCGCTTGTCTTTCGTGAGATGATATCGGAACTTCCACACGAGATCCTTTTCTTCGGGCGACAGTACGTGAGTCGGAGAATACGACATTATCATATTAAGCTCATCGCGAACTTTTGCGTTTGGCTTCAAGTCCTTATCTAATATTCCATGGCGGTGTTGACTTCTCACGAGACGTCTATGTTTGCTCTCGGCAGGGTTATCCTTTGCTCCAACCTCGGGATCATAAATACGAATTATGCGATCACGTTCTTCAGGTCCATTTATACCGGGACCGTAAGAAACCTCAGGGGGTGGTTTTAAAATAATATTTGACTGGGAAGCGGAGAGGTGCTGAAACGACGAAATCGGTGGAGGCGGGTATTCATAGTCTGCGAAAACCACAGGAAAGTCAAAACGAGGCAGCTCAATGTTGAGATTGAATTTCGAGGGGCCAGGCCTCGGAGGCAGCCCGTTTCCTAATTCAGAATTGCCATTCTGCTCCTGGTCGTTCTCCGCATCTTTAAAGGAAGCTGACTGTCGCTGTATCGATCTGATTGAGTTTCTAGCAGCCTTTAGGCCGCGCTTCTCGGTTCCACGAAATACCAGCTGGTCAAGCCATTCAACCCGAGGAATTTCGTTCATCTCGTGTTTCTTGAATAGTTTCTCCATGCGCTCAAGCTCCTCTGCTTCTTTGTCAACAACAGCGGGTGCTCCGTTCTTTGTTGACTCGTCTCTCGGCTTCGTGACGCTTGACGGGGTTGACGTGTTGTCGTTTCCGTCTGCCTGTTTGTGACGATGAACGACGCATTTCTGCCGTCCCTTCTGCAACTGATTGTCCTTATCGAACAACGGTAGAGTGGTACCCCCAAATGGAATCGCGTGTCCTTGGGATTGGTTGCCGCCGGTAGGCGACAAATCCCATATTGTGATAGCGAGGTAGGAGTTCAGCGGGAGGGATTTGTAGGGTATCGGTATGGTGAGCCACTCATTCCATCTACTCGAGTCAGCGCACGTGTCGCATCGTCTCAGTACCGTTCTCACCTTCTTTCGTTTCGGAACGCCTTATAGGATGTCTGTACCGGTACAGTCAGAGGTTTCGAACCGGCCCAAACTTGGACTGTGACGTAGAGGTCGGAGTACGGCCTAAGGACGCTCGAAGTTAGGATCACCAGCGCAAGGCGATAGGTACGACTTTGAAAAGACATACCCGGTGTTGGAGCCAATGTGCCGCAGCTCGGGTCGTTTCAGCAGCGTTGAGAACAAATACGGAGCTTCGTCGCCTTCCAAGTTGATACTAAGACCCGGCGCAGTCCGCAGTCAGCAATAGCGCGAGAAGTAATGAAGCTCTCGATTCTGACAGCACAACTTACATGCGAACGCTGACTGGGTAGTCAAGCGAATCGGAAGTGCCAAATGAAAAGGGTTCCATTCTCAGCTCCCAAAGCCCGAGCTGATCATAGTAGTTGACGGTCAGAACATATTATTGTATTGGACGAAGGAGACAAGAGGCCAGTAGAGTTGGATTGTGTAGGCAGGTCACTTGCATACCTAGGTACCCGTATGGACGTAGACGCTCAGCGTGGTCACAAGCTGTGCACCTGGAAGCTCGGGTGGGGCAGCTGAGGTCACTCTTGATCTTTATCGGGCTACCTTATCTTATCGTTGCTTAATTACTGCGCTATCAACAGGGGTACCTAGGTACTTAGGTAGCCCGGCTGCTTGTTTATAAGCCACAATCGCGGGGGTAGGGGATTTCAATTAAGCCCCGGGTACCTAAGGTCGTCGCGTCTTTGGTGCACCAAGAGTCAAGACGCGCCTCAACTTTTATGGAACTCGATCTTACTGTGCCAGTTACCACTTTGATCAGAGTCTAGAGATTTTCAGATATTGCCGCTCTAAGACCTCAACCTTTTAAGAGGCATAAACCAAGGACGGGAGGGAGAGACTTTGCATGAGAAAACACACCCATCTCCTCCATATTCACAAGTCCCAACATGTCATCGCGAGCATCATCACGGGAGGCAGAGAGCCCCGCCTCTTCGCCCATGAGGGAGTCTCAACAGAGTACATTGGTTGTGCGAGACAGGGGTAGAGCTACCGATGGCGCATCTAAGAGGAAGCGGACCTTGACAAACGGAGCCGGCCCTTCGACCTCGCGGCGTCGCACACACGAGCCCGAGATCATCGCAGATGGGGACGAGTCAGATCAATACGACCCTGATCAGCCACTGGAGGAGAGACGAAAAGTGCAACGAGGTTACCGAGACCTCATTCGCGGGCTACAGGAGAACACAGACGAGCTCTCAAACCCAAGATCGTTGTTCCTTCATGAAACACTGGCCAGGGCGAATGAACTATCACATCACGTCAAACAGACCGGCGAGGCCATCATCGATTCAAAGTTGCTTGTCGCCGCAGCAGATGCCTCGTACCGGAGAGCAGCACGTCTGGCAAACGGCAATGTCGCTCAAGGAATCGATGTGGATGAGTTTGTCTCCAAGTGTATCACGTATATGAGGCTTGGCGCAGGGATTGCGGAAGATGACGCACCCGAACTCACATCTACTCAGCAACAGCGAAGGCAGACCGTGAGGGGCAACGCCGACGATTCGGACGAGGACGAGATCGGCGATGAGGGTGACATGATGAATTGGGAGCACTTGGGTCGATTCGCCTGCCTTCCCAACATCCGACGACCAGCCGTACCCGGCTTTCTTCTTGGTCCGCTTTCAGTCGAGAGGAAAGTCCGAAAAGTAGTAAAGCGTAGCGCGCCTTTCAGAGCTGACAACCTCCGAGAGACAAGACCAGAAGTCTTGAATGCTGAGGATGTACAGCGAGCTGAGAAGAATGACCTGACAGCAATCTGCGCGAAGATACTCCGGCGGTTACAGCAAGTTCAGGACGAGGCGCAAACTAAAGTTGAGGCTGCCTTTGAGAACCATGGGGATGCCGAAGCCCAGAGATTGATGAACAAGTACGGGCTAAGAGATACCGGGGGCATTGACCTGTTGAAATTCGTCGTCAATCCAAAATCATTCGGCCAGACGGTAGAAAATATGTTTTACGTCAGCTTTCTGGTACGAGACGGAGCCATCCAAATCGAATTCGACGAAAATGGACTCCCGTCACTACGTAAGCCCCAATCCTTGTCGTAATCAATCTCTTTCTAACAAATACCAGAACCCACAGCTAGTCAAGATCCAAGCGCCACGAAACGTGATGCACAGAGACACCAAGCTGTACTATCAATCGACATGCAGATGTGGCGGGATATCATCGAAGCCTTTAACATCACCGAGCCAATCATCGAGCACCGCAAAGAACAGAGCACTCAGGGCCCTGGGGCACGAAGTTGGTACAGCTGATAAAATACTCAACTGAATCTTTCGTGTCATCCGAACTATCACCCTCCTTAGTTGCCATACCTTTGCCTCTGCTCGGCTGTGTTCTTGAGAGAGCAGTTTGCTAGAGCACGTCACTGTACAAATACCCATGTATAGATGCCATACGAGCCCAAAGCTCATGTCACGTTAGCGCTGTAACTTGGAATGACTAATGATAAGATTAAGTCCAATTGTAGTAGTTCCGCCGCAGTAATCCATCCACACAGCGCAACTTATATGTAGCGGTGAATCATCGAGCAACTTCACATTAGACCCCTTCTTCGGTCTGATTCTTCAATCGCATTACTGAGGTCTCTGATTACGCGAGATCAGTTGTTGATGTACCACAGCTTCAAGCCGGTGTTTCAAAGGTGTATACCAACAAAAGGTATGCAGTTGTTATAATTATTTAGAAAACTACCTGTGGCATGACACTAAGGTTAGTCAATTAATCGTCGAGTGTTTCCAATTACCTGCCCCTAGTGTTCCTGAATTGAAGGTACAGTTAATCACTTCAAAGTCGTGTCATTAACTACGATGAAAACTGTCACATGCAAGTAGCATTGTAATAGTACTGGTGATGGGTTTGAATGGGATTTTCATTTGGTTTGCAGACATGTTAGGAAAAGCTATAAAAAAAACTAAGGAAATTCAAGAAGTAAAAGTAACCCGGCTATCCACTGTCCCTATTATGTCTTATGAGACAATCCGAGTAGCATGACATTGATAAACAACATCGTAAAGAAGAGAAAAATCAAGAAATAAAGCAGCGGTTAGGAATTGTCGAGCATTTACTGGTGTGCGCTAGTCCAGCTATACTTAAGAAAGTTGAAACCGAGGCTGGAAATCGCTAATCGTAATTAGATCATGACGTTAGCACGGGATATGACCCGGATTTCAAATATGCAATGCTTGGTTTGAACTCGAGTGCCCTGTACGTCCTTATAAAGCCTCGCTATTTTAAGGATCTTCAGCCAATCCTGGGCCTCCTCTGCGGCATTCTCTAGACCACTGGAGTAGTCATCAGCGACCTTAGCGGCCCAAAAACGAATGAAACGCTCACAGTTCTTCGGGTTCACGAGAGCTTCGTGGCGTACGCGCCACTCCTGCCACAAAGGGAAAGACTTGGGTGTATGTGTTGCAGCCCTAGTCGCAAATCTCCAGTCCACGACATCCTTCAAATCGAGTTCTCCGTCGACGTGTTCGAATCCCTCGGTAGGAATAGGGAATAGCGGCTCAGGGAATTTCCCAGCCTCATGGACGGAGATACAAATCCCGAGAATTCCCCAGAGAATACTAGCACTGATGCTTGTATCCTCCAGGTGCCGACGAATCGGCAGGTCTAGATAATCCTGGGTAGCCCAGGCGTATACCCTAGACATGAAAGCGTAGAAGGAGTCTCGGATCTCGTAATCATCGGGGCTAGAGCACTCGCCCCCCCCTATGTCATTTATTCTACCATAACCCGCGGGCATGTTGCTGAAGTCATTGAGGGCCTTTTCGACGAACTGGATCTGAGTTTTGGCCTGGCCATTCTTTCTACACGCGTCCCAAAATCGAGACCTGAACTCATAGAAAGCTAGGCGGACCACTGGAGCTTCAACTAGCTGCAGCAGAGCAACGGGGTTTAATTCTGGGAAGTGAGCCGCAAGGGCGAAGGTAGGCTCGTTAAAATTCGTGAAAAACATTTTGGTTAGCTTTTCAAGTGTTTGTGGTTGTATAAGAATACTAATAATGGATGTAGTTGTGTGGAAACTGTGGTTACTATAGTAGTGGTTGTAGTTGAGGTTGTAGTTGAGGTTGTAATATTCGGGTCCTTGATGATTTAGCAACATAGACGAAGAATTGTGCCGATATTTATACACACTTGCCAACCCAGCACAGTATAACACTTGTTTTTTTCACCAAGAAATTGTTCTACGTCATCCAAGAAACAGTTCTAATCCCTAGATAAAGCTCTCTTTAGCTAGAGTAATTAGCACGTTTCATCTCGATTCTCTAGGTGTATTGTTTTTTGAGAGGCCAAGGGGTTGATCATCCCTAGTTCTTTACGCCTCTTCGACTATATTCAAGCCACGTGAGACTTTAAAGCCCCTTATGAGGGATAGGGCCAGCTGTAAAGGAAAGGATGATAATATGTTAGTCAACCAGGGATAGCGGATTTACATATACAACTCCATCCGTAGCTTGCTATCGACGCAGAATGGAAGGTGAGAGTATTTAATAGTATCCTAGGTGATAGCTAGACATTTGGTTATGAGGGAATAATTTCTTCAAAATAAGAGATATGCTATTATAGGTAGGTTAATTGTACATAAATATGCTCACAGCTTGTATACTTGATCCCCTTGCTGTTCCCATCTTGCTCTACGCGAAAACCCATTTCCTATAAGAGGCAAGGTAAAATGGTCCCTAATTAGAGCCTTGCACCTAGATGTTCTCCAGTTCCTTTATTAGGTATAAAATCCACATCACGGTTCATTGTCATATCGGTCGTGTTCTAGTACGGTCAGTATTTGATATCTAGTACCCTGCCAAGCTCCCATATGTTAATAGGAATGAAGAGCACCCTTTGCCAATACCCGTAAACTTCCGATTCATCGATGGCTAGTGGCACATGCACGTTGAATACTTACCTTCTTAGAAAATATAAATCTTCTCATTAGCTATTTCGGCCTCAAGACTCATTACAAAGCTCGTGATAAGAAAACTTACGGTTCTCGGCTAGCAGACACCACATTTCGCGCCGTCCTACTAATCGACTTTTATATTAAAGTTAACCTGACTAAGATAAAGTAGATGGTGATAATAGTACATTTGAAGAGATACGCATGGCGAGAGCAAAATACATGTATAATCTCAACTTAACATCATACAAAGGACGACCTGCCGTCTTCAAACATTTCCTAGGTTCAGTAGAGGATATTTACCTCACGTCCTTCTTATCTTCCTAAGGCTGAACCTCTTGTCTGTTGTTACCTAGTGTAAAGTCGTTGGGCTTACGGAAGTTATCCATGCCACGATAACCTTCCACTAAACGGACGGAAACAGAGGCCAACGGAAGCCATAAATCTGTCATTGAAATCTACGTAGAAGAAGTTTGGAATCGATTCATGTTAAACGGTGCCTATCTTCGTAGGACTCTATCAATATGTTTAGGCGTCTTTAGAAATATCTTCTTCGAGATGCGAGTAGTTGACTCTTCACTACATAGACGATCTATCCTAGAAGCTACGTGAAAATATTTGATTTTGGCGAACTATGGTTTATTGTAGCAATGAAAATGGGCCGCTATCCTCTGTGTAGCCTACACCGCATATACCTACCTAGGTACGTAGCTATTCAGAGGGGTCAGAATCGAGTTTGCTGAGTATCTTACTACATGCCGGAAACCATATTCTCCAAAAACAACCCAGCCACCATTGCTATTTTCTTCTTGAGGCAGTGTACCAGAAAATCGGACGTGTAGCAAAAGCTACAGTATAGCCCGTAATTAGATTATTAGCTGTGAGGCGGAGAATATTGACTTCTGAATATAAATAGGATTAAGCAATATTATTGATATAATCAAAGTTTCAAGTCATTTTGGTCATTCTGAAGTTATTGTGCGAGGGTTGTAAAAGCAAACATTTTGGCTTTGCCCAAGGTCGGGGAGAATAGCGGCACTGGCAAAATATGTTTTTCAAAAAGCAATTATCATCATTCTCAAACTAAGACAATGTTAACATGCATACTCTTGATTGAAATATTTCGGACTTTGTCGTTTTAACATAGAATAATAGGCTATTTTCAGGCAAATTTGATTGTATTCATTCATTATCACTGGCCTAGTATTCGCTAGTGCTAAGTAGAGGGAATTCTAGCTTCTTTGAGGGCACGGTTGCGTGTAGCAATGTTCGCATTCGGAGTAGCGTAGTCATCGATAACATGAAAGAGGGGCTTTCTTCGAGTCTCTTCGAAGCTTTCACTCGAACATTTGAGGGCATTATGCTAGGCACGAACAAAGAAACTTGCGCCTAAGTTCCGAACGCAGAGGCCATATCACGCGCTCTTTGTGCGAACCGGGCTGTCAAAACTTTACCCATACAACGTAAGTCCCGCACGCTGAAAGCCCTTCACCTTCCACCCAGACAGTCCATGCTGAGTGTTTCAACGGACGGTTAGCACCGACTCAACATGGCGACGCAAGAAGGTCTCTTTGACATCAAGGCGCTTGCCCTCGAGGTGGTGAAACAGTTAACCAACACTTTTGGAGATGGGTACGATGAGAAGTCCGAGGAAACGGCTTCGGTTGTCGCCTCGCTCCAGGATATAATTGGGAGTCGCCTCAAGGAGTATAACAAAAAATATCTTGACACGCTCGCCTTGTACGAAAAAGTCGTAAACGACTCCACCTCAACAAAAGTCTCATACAACAACCAGATTAAGAATCTAGAGACAGAAATCAACAAGCAAAAGCAGAAAAACAAGGAAGATGTTGAAAGCGCTACGGCAATCTTTAAACAGCAGCGTGATGAGGTTACTAAGATAGCTGACAAAGAGCGAGGGGAGATGGAAATTGAGAGAGCCCAACTGGCACAGAGAAAAAGGGAGGCCAAAGCGGAAATAGAAAAGTACAAAAAAGAGGCTCAAGAGGCGGTGGAAGACAGGACAGAAACCGTCAAGCTCTGGGAAGAGGAAAAGGAAAAATCCAAACAACTCAAGGAGACGATCGGTTCATTAGAAAGAGCCCAGAAAAATCTTGAATACGAAGCTAAAAATTGGGAGGCGGAGGCAAACAGGACGGGAGCCTTGAAACAACAGATAGAATCGGAGCGTGATAAAGCTCTTGCAGAATCGGAG
Source organism: Xylaria longipes (assembly GCA_025201785.1). Classification (NCBI taxonomy): domain Eukaryota; kingdom Fungi; phylum Ascomycota; class Sordariomycetes; order Xylariales; family Xylariaceae; genus Xylaria; species Xylaria longipes. The sequence continues at coordinate 52,592 of MU619807.1, forward strand.
CCAACAAGGCAAAAGAACCGGGAACTCACGCGAGAATTAAGCCAGCTGAAACCACAATTGAAGAGCGCTAAGCGGACGATAACGGAACAGGAGAAGAAGATTCGCAAACTCGAAGAAGAGCTTAAGATAACTAACGAGCAACTGGACAATTACAAAGCAAGGTCACGGGGATCAACACCAAAGAACGATCCCGCAGGCACCGCAGCCGCGGACGACTTGGCGAATACCGGGGGCTTGGACTCAAGATCCAGTAGTGCAGCATCCGGAAGCGGAGCATCGCGCTCAACCGAGCTCGAGAGAGAAAGAGACAAGAACCAGCAACTACAAGCAGAGAACGAGCAACTGCAAGCAACGATGGAGACAAAGTACATACAACGTGAAGTTCACGACGAGATACTACGTGGAAGGATGAAGGAGGTCTCAGATCTCAAAGTCGAGAGAGACGGTCTACAGAATGACTCGGCAAATTGCCAGACAGCACTGAAGAAGTTGCAAGACGAAGTATCCAAGAAGGACAGTGCCAAGATCAAGGAGCTTAAAGCAAAAATCAAGGACCTGGAGAAGCAGATCAAGGCGTTTGAAGAGGGGGCCAACAAGTGCAAGGACGATCTCGCGAAGCAGAGAGACCGAGTCCAGGATCTCGAGAAGCAGCTCAAGGCTGCCAAGGACAGGATAGCCCATCTGGAGGAAGTCAATCGGGCGCACAGAGCGGATATAGTAGCGCTAAGAGCGGATACGCACAGAGCGGATATAATGGCGCTAAGAGCGGATAACCGGAAATTGGAGGTTAACTTAGAGAGAGAAAAGAAAGAGCACCAAGAAACTCGGGAACGGTTCAAAGAGCTTCAAGACAATGTTGATGAACCCTATCGCCAGCTCGCGGATTCCGAGGCTCAACGGACTGCGCTTGAGATCGAGTGCCGAGCAACCGAAAGGGCGCTGGAACAGCGCAATGAAGCTCAGGATGTGTTAACCCAAGAGTTGCACGAGGCCAAAAAAGATTGCGCTCGCCGCCAAACAACCGTAGAGAGAATGCTGGAGCCCAATATCGACAGATCTTCACTACAGGATCTCAGCGAGCCGGTTCTGGACCTCGTTGTACTTCGACAGAAAGCCTTCAACATCCAAGAGAAGCTTATTCCCTTGGCCTTGAACGCGGCAACTGCTTACGAGACCGTCACCGGGAAAAAATTCGTCATACATGGACACGACATAACCGAAGGGAATCGCCCCTATATTTCAAGGCCCGATGAATTTATAAATGACATCCGGGACTTCTACAACAGGCTCACGGACCGCATAGGAGAAGCCCAGAACGAGATCGACAAACTGAAGAAGAATCCGAATGCGGTAGCGGACAACGCCGCGGCGCAGAAGACCATTGATTCCATGAAGAAGCAGATCGACACCCTCGAGAAGAAAACCAAAGACCTCGAGAAGAAGCTCGAGGCCAGCCAAGAGAAAATCGCGAAATACGAGAATCCGGGGGCGAACCAAAGCCAGCCCATCAAGGCCATCAGGAAACTGATCACGGAATTCTTGACGATCGCAGGCCCATCACCCCGGGACCTCGACAATCTCCTAGCCAACCTAGTCAGGCTGCAGAAGACGGTGCCCGGTGCCGTCCCGTTCGGAAAAGAGACGGAGCAGAAGGCCCAACAGCTCGAAGGGACACAAAAGCAGCTTGACGAGTGCAAGACCGACCGCACGAGGCTCCAAGACCGCAACAGGGTGATCAAGAGCAATTTGGACGACCTCCAGAACGCGCAGAGAGACTGGAACCGAGAAAGCAAGAGGCTGCAGGCCGAGGTCAAGCGTCTCACCGCCGAGCTGAAGGCGCTCCGGGGCAGTCAGTCAACACAGGACGACGACAAGGCGCGCAGGGACCTGGAGGAAGCATTCGGACGCATCACCGCCGATCTGGATACGCTCCGGAACGAGGGCGACCAGGAGCGCAGCAGGCACGCGGACGAGATCACCGATCTCTCCAACCAGCTACAGGTTGTCCGGGCTCAAATGGAGAAGGAGCGCAGTGATTTCGCAGCAGAAAGTCTGGGTAATTTGAAAATTATCAAGGATCTCCGAGACGGTCGTGACGGGGAGGCCGCGAAGCTCGGAAGGGACGTCGGCCGTCTCACCGAGGAGCTGCGGGTCGCGGGGGACAGCTGCGAGCGGGAGCGCAAGCGGCTCGAAGGGGAAGTCGACCGTCTCGGTAAAGAAGTGATAGATCTCCGGAACAACGGCGAGCAGGAGCGCGCGCGACACGCGGCGGAAGTCGCGCGACTCAACGGCGAGCTGCAGACGCTCCGCAACACGCTGGGCGAGCAGAACAACGTCATCGGCAACAACGGCCAGCAGGCCGAGAGGACGCAGGTGGCGCTGGGCGAGCAGATCGCCGTCTTGGGCGCCGCGCAGCTGGCACTCATGCGCAGCATCGAGAACATGCGCCTACAGGCCGTCCGCCAGGGCCGCTCGGCGGCAGAGACGCAGCGGTCCATGAGGAGGGCGCGCGAAGAGACTGAGATGCTCCAGAACCTGGTTCATGAGCTGACGGTGCAGCGCGACCTGCTGCAGGACGAGGTCCGTCTCTGCGAGGAGGCGGAGAGGAGAGGTCGGGAACGCCTGCGCGCAAATGCTGCTGCTGCTGCTGTCGTCGCGGCCGCACCCGGTGCAGGGTCTGGGGCAGGGGCTGGCAACGCAGGGGCCCGTGGTGGTCTGGCAGCTGGCACCGGCAACTTCATTGCTCGCACATATAACCTGTTCTTGTCGACAATACAGCATGGCACAGTCTGGGGTACCCTGGGATCCGTGTTTGTCATGATGCTGATGGTCATCATCGCCGAGGGCAGGCAATACGCCGAGTGGCAGGATGCCAACGCGCACAGTCGGGCGTTGTGGATGACCATGAAAGACCGGCCGACTGTTTGCGTGGGTCCGCCCAATATGGACTATTTCTGGCACACTCTCGTCGTGGCGCTCTCGGGCCGGTGGGCATTCCGTTGGTAGTAGCTCCCAGCTCCGGGTCCAGCTCCGGGTCCAGTCCCCACTACCTTATCACCCGGGACCCGCCCGCCGCCCGGACCCATCGGGATCTGGCCGGTTAGATTAGTAGTTATATAGCAGTGATTGCAAATAACAGCGCTGCGTGTACATTCTCAAATTTCATCCACATTAGGCGACATGGGGGCGGGAAAAAACGCGAGTGCCTTGATGCCTGGATCGGCAGATTTTCGGCATTCCAATTAAAGTTATAGTATGGCCCGATGGTGGGACCGGAAAATTAGCAATCTGTCATTCGCAGGCGCAAGGGACTTTTACCTCCAAGTTTGGCGGGTGTTGGTGAGACTGCTGGCTCTCTCGTAACGCCGGCCGTTGTGGTAATCCCATCGGCGTTTGTATAGTCGCATCGGGGAGGGCGCCATTTGTTACTGTAACTCATAGGTAGTATTATTTGGATTGTCGTTGTTACCTATGCGCAGGTATGCAGTGTGTCAGCTGCAAGACGAGCAAGACCGACCAACAATTTCAGCTGTCGTGTTGATGAATATTAGAGTGCGATAGTCAGCGTTTCTCTAATCAATTTACGCGTATTGTCCTCCACCTCTCGACTCCGCTGAGGAGAATTTCGGTATGCGATACATATATATTTGATATTTAGATCGCAAATTCGACGCCATGAAGTGCAAAGTGTCTTCTTGGAATGGTGAAACCTCCCTATATCTCGTCGCCGCTGATGATGACAAAAAGAATGTCGAGTGAATGAAATTGGAAGCCGAAAACGGGGCCCACATTCCAAATACCAAGTCCAGTGAACCAACAGCGTCGCGTGGCCGATGCATTGATGCGACGGCCTAGGTACTATGGTAGCGACGGCCTAGCGAACGGCCTGTCTTCAGTGGGGCGATGCTACATTCTCATCTGCTATTCTAAGTACCATGTACTCCGTAGTCGTGCATTGTATGTTGTAGATAGTATACGAACCGGAACAACCCACTGAAGGTCACAACTCAACAATACCAGCATTGGTTACAAGGCATGTTGTCATCTAGCGCCCAAGTCATCAGGGGTACATACTGCAGATAGCATACCTAGATAGGTCGCTGAGTAACTTTCAAATTTATATCTATAGTGCTGGCGATACTCGAGTACTAAGCACTTGGGCGCGAACACAGATCCATATGGTTAGTATTATCTGCATAACTCGGGTACGTATCTGCATAATACCAATTGACTCTTGGCAAAGCCGTTATTGTTGTTATTTTTGGCTCTAAACCTTCCTACGTATGTAAAATGGTGTTCTGTAGGGCTGTATTCTTAAGTATGTCCTATTTGATACCTGTAGAATTTCAAAGGGGGAATAGTGGGGGAAACGGTACAGTACAATAACTGGACTGGGCTGTTTCGCGTTGCAAATTTCACGGGCAAATTTTCCCTTTCGGGCATGCAGATCCTAGCTCGTCCATTCAGGGGCCGTCAATCTGCTAGCGAGATAAGTATAGTATTGCATGATGTCATGTAACAATCACCACTATCCATATGCTTATTTCAAGCTCTGCATAATGTACCGGTATTCATATACTGTACTATTTACGCTGCTGTACGCTAGCCCGTCAAAGCTGTTAGAAAATGGTTAGACTTAGTAATATGTACTTCGCTAGATGGATTGGGTAGGTACCTGTAGGTACCGTAGGCATATGACACCATGCTAAGGTACATCCATGGATCTCTACGTATTGCACTAGGTATCCTACAGTGCGCCACTATGCACAGTACAATAGTATAACGGTTGACCCGCATCCCGTCATAGTCTTATACAAACCGAGGATGGAGATGAGATAACGCGGGAACGTTGTTACCGTGTAATCAATCATATGCAGTGCATCAGCCCGCCTCGGCCGGGCCTGGCAAACATTCCAAATTTTGACAAATTTCATTTCGGGTCACAGCTCTTGTCAGCATCCGCTTACCTATCAAACGCGCTGAAAGCCCTGAAAGCCCTGAAACGGCAAGAAAGAGAGGGAAAAGAGGGTGTCCAGATTGACATGTCGAGAGGAACCTCGTTAGTGGCGCCAAGGCATTTGAGTGTCATCAGGAAATCATTCTTAAGCTCCCCCTGCGCCGTCTCACGACCCTTTTTCCAGCATCGATCCCTCCTTCGTGAAGAGACAGCCAGGAACTACTTCGACTTTGCGCCGAGGACACCAACACTACACACCACTCCCTACACTCCCTCTCACGTCCAGCGACGCGCATTCAGAATGTCTGAGAAGCTCATCCCAAAGAACCCTTCAGCGGTTCAGGTGATCCGCAACGTCACCCCCAATGTCGTTACCGTCTCCGTCCCTTTCTTGCGATTCGAGAAGGTCCCCATTGGTGGTCGTGCTACTATTAGTAAGCGAGCTTCGTTCACCACGTGCTTCATCTACACAGTTAGCTAACAAGCAGCGCAACAGTCAAGCTGACCTCTGGCGCCATTGCCGTCTTCTCCCCTGTCGCTCTGACCGATGAGGTCAAGGCCAAGGTCACTGAGCTCGGCGGCAACGTCGGCTACCTCATTGCCGGCGATCTCGAGCATCACATCTTCCTGACACAATGGAAGACCGAATACCCCACCGCTAAGTTGATTGGTCCCAAGGGTCTTCCCGAACGACGAAAGGCCATGACCGACCCCATGATTGGTAAGGAGGAGTTCGACTTCCTCTACGATGAGACAAACGCACACTCCGCCGCCATCAGCGACGAGTTCGCCGCCGACTTCGAGGTCGAGATGGTGGATGCCCACCCGAACAAGGAGATCGTGCTCTTCTACAAGCCCGAGAAGGTCCTGATTGAGGCTGACTTGATGTTCAACCTGCCCCCTACCGAGCAGTACTCCAAGGTGCCCGAGAATGAGAAGAAGGGCGGCGGTCTTCTCAAGAAGATCTTCTACGCCCTTAACACTACCCAGGGTCCGGCCAAGGGTCACAAGCGCCTCTTATGGTATGCCATCAGCAACGGCAACAAGAACCGTGCCGGATTCAACGAGAGTGCCAAGCGCATCTACGGCTGGGATTGGAACACCCTGATCCCTTGCCATGGTGACACCATCGAGGGCACCGGCAAGGAGACCTTCGCCAAGATCTTCGACTGGCACCTCAACGGCAAGAAATAAGCGACTTGCCGTTACCCAACGTTAAAAAACCAAAACGCCAGTCCACCAAGCGTCGCTCATTGAATACCGAGGAAATGGCTTCTCGTTGACTCTTTTACTAAGCAAAATTATCTCGATACCCCCTATGTGATACCAATTGGATGTAATATGGAATTAGATGGAAAAGAAGCATGGGATGAAGGCTGGAGTTGTATAAGATAGCCTTGATTACATAGTTGGATGATACCAATTGCATAGACTTTTTCTTGTTGTCGGAACCATTCGATCTCTTGCGCACTATCTCACATGATGAACTGTATGTTGTCGAAGACGGGAAATCCTGAGGTGAACCTGGCTTCACGTGATGGGAATGCCAATAGTTAAGTGTACCACCAAACTATAAAACTCATAACTACATGATGTTTTCTGCACCCAACATGTACAACAGGGTATACAACGCGACACCACTTGGTAACGACAAGTCTCAGTGATGAGATTGAATGTTTTATGTGCAATGTACGTCACATTTGCTCATTACTTTTACCTAACCACTCACTACGAATGCCTACCTACTTACTTACTCTATTCCTATATATTCTTTACTCATACATATTTTCTACCCCTAGGGTCTTGGGTGACCGCATTCGGTATCTCTCTCATTTGATCTCATTTGACCTGTCATACAAAATTCCATCTGGGTCCCTGAAGCCCCATTATATTCATAACGCAAACCCGCGACGAATTAACCCTTCGTCTTTATTAATACATCGTCTTTTTATTTTTATTTTTTATGGCAATCACCCAATCTCTCTCTCTCTCTCTCTCTCCCCCCCCCCCTCTCCCTCTTTCTATTATTTTTTTTTGTCTTCCCCATCTCTGTCTCTCTCCACCATCATACTCGTATCATAATCCAACCCGACAACAAACAATTACCAGTCGTTTTCCATCAATGAGCCGGAGCCCAACCATAGTAATAGTTATCAAAACTACTCCCGTAATCGGGCTCATAGAAAGTCTCAGTATTAGTGCCAGTAGAGCGCAGTTTACCCGTACTTTCATTCGTTATACTAGAATACAAGCTGGGTCCACACGCGCTGTTATGCAATGATGCCAGAGTTGCCATCCCATCGTTTTCGTGAGTTAACTTGATACGTTTAGAGCCAGCGCAGGTATAAACACCACGACCAGCACCAGTAGTATACACCGTACCCATATCATCACCGCTTCTACTATTCATACTAGCATACGGGTCATATATAAGGTTGCGGTTTCCGTTATGAATGGTGTCAAGTCGTCGTATGCCACTAGCGCCCGTCCATCCATAGGAAACGGGGTTGATGTGACTACCATCAATAATAGCGAACAATGTATCCAAACCATTCCGGCTATTGTAGTTACTGTAAGCCACTAGGTTTACGTAGTGCTTGTAGATCTCGTCGAGCCCCCACCTATTGATAAAGTACTGGGTTTCGTGTTGTAGTACGCCACAATTGCTGCCCCGTTCGTCAGAACTGGAGATGGGCATATTGTGACTGCCACCACCAATGCCCACCATATCCGTATAACATCCGCTATCATTCGTTTTACCGGCATGTGGATCAGACATAAGCTTGTGGTAGTTGCCATTATAGCTGTTGTCGTAGTTGTTGTCATTATTGTCACTATCGTCGTAGTCGCTGGCCTGAGTGGAGCTGTCTTCGGAGGAGTCGTAGCAGTCGCAGGAGTCATCGTTGTTGAAGGTATTGTCGGTAACGTCAACGCCGTCATCGCAAAGACGCCAAATTTTATTCTTAGCTCTCATACCAGCGCCTCCGTCACTTCCCTTTTCCCCATCTCGTCAGTGACATTCCCGCAAGACGTTGCGAAGGGGTCGCTCGTCGATAGTGCGATTGGAGATAGATATGAAATATACCTCACATTGATTACACAAGTCCCCGAACCCCTCTACCATATTTGCGCACTTGACCCGGCCCTATTTTTGTTGATTCGAATTAGCAAAGTTCCTTCTCTCTACTGCTATATATATTGACTATTCCCTTAATGCGAATATGTAGTCTAATGAGAGCAGAAGCTCTCCTCGACATGAATGGCCATATATTCATCCGGGTCTGGTAATCAAGACAGAAGAAGTTAAGATAGATGACTCACGTAGTACCTAGCACAGTAGCATCCCATCTTACGAACAAGCTGTTGTCCTGCAGTGTCCACCTCGTGTTTCTGAGTACCTCTCAGTTCGTTCTCTTCCATTTTGCAGGGTCCGTCTGAGTGAGTGAAAGGGGCTGATAATAAAGCCGCTCTCTTGAGGTTAGCGATGCTTTGGCTCTGTTGTTTATATTTCTTATGCGATTGATATGAGGCTTTCGCACAGATGATGATATAGTGGCCCTTGCCCAAAGAAAGAAGCACTATAATACGTGTCAATAAGAATAGGAGGGAAAGGGGATGGAGAGTCATAACCTGAGGTGAAGAAGGGATGAGTTGATACAATGAAGGAAGATCGACTAGCCATTTGCACTGATCAGGGGCAAGAGATCTATATATAAGTAAATCTGATTCTCACGAGGCCAGTTCTGATCTATCTTTGGTATAAGTAAGTTCTGACGACTCGTCACCGAAGTATAAACTGTAGTCGAGTGTATATTAGGCGATATGAAACTGGGGTACCACCCCAACAACGGCTTGAACGTACAATACCGGAAGCATAAATGGATCCATTCTTCCGTATATCCCCCAGGCCGATCTTTCGGACATGAACGTAAACCTTTTTAAACAGCCACCACACTTTAAGACCTCTTACTATTATACATAAAATATATAACAACTTATTGTTCGTAAAGACCTTTGACTTCAAATAAGCTAACTTGAGGTGTTAGTAATTGACGTATATGTAATAATCTAGCGATAGTTTTAATTTTTTTAAATTACAGCTAACTTAATATTGTTATAATTATAACTGCCGGCGTACGATATATACATAGCATGTAGGTCGATTTTATCTCTGGCCCTCTCCACATATTTGTCCACATTATCTCGAGGTCTTGCTGCAAATTCCAAGGTGCGAATATAGGAGATTACCAATTTGAGTTTAGGTTCATGTCTAGATAGTGAGGATTCATGTCCGAAAAATCGGCCTGTAGATTCCCATTAATTACAGGTCATCACAGGACGTCACTGTTGATGGACGCCAGGGTGGAGATTGATAATTAGCGTGGACTCTTCCCGGAACGAGCTTCTATCCCTTTGGGGGCCACCTCGGCACCAACCCTTTTTGAGACCCGATGGGTCTCCACACTACCCCTACTAACAGGAGTGACTTCATTGCACTAGATAAAGTCATGTAGCTCTTTGTAACGATAGTTATTGCAGTAACATCTGGCATGGGCCAAATTAGGTGTGAATTTAGTCATCGGTGTATTCAAGGATATTGGTGCCGAGGTTGCCCCCAAAAGGGATAGATGGATACGGGCATACTAAGCAAAGTCTAACATAGATTAGGTACGTAGATGTCAAACGCGTGTCGAAGCACAATATGCATATTGTACTGCCATTCTGTTGCCACTATGATACCATGTGCATTATGTTATATTCTATGCTGTAGACGGGATGGAGGACCAGCAATGTAACTATTGCGTATGGAGTGGCTACTTGTAAGTGGGTAGGTGTTATGTGACACTTCCCAGCCTGTGGTCATAGTGCCTGCTCACTCGAGTATAGAGGAGGTTACGTCGAAGCTGCAAGGCTGAGCTGCAAGGCTGATCCTTGTTACACAGAAACGTAGTCCATATCACCCCGATAATAAAAGATGGTGAGGCCCGGCCGTCAACGGAAGTACTCGTCATTCTACCAGCCAAAGTTTCGAGAATCTAAGACTCTTCACAAACTATCCCATTTGTCTCTTGATTCAAGAATATCTTGTTTGATGAAATTCGGAAGGTTTGACTTAGGCTGCAATTGAATAGATCGTTGATACTTCTGTGCATACTAGTTTCTCGCGGAGAATACAATTGATCTCATAGGTAGAGACACTAGGAGCTATATCCACTAGCGGTCTGCGCAGTTTTGATCCAGATATTGACTTCTAAGTTATATATCTAGGGGAAGACTGTGAGATCATTTAAATAACGTGTGAGCTCCTGGAACTAGGCTAGGCCGCTTCTGTGACTACTACAGAGCCTCACATTTACCCTTGGGCTTAATTCAGATCTTTCGGATCCCACTTACACTGAACTTCGTGACATGATTTTTGCCTAATTGTTTAGGGGCCGGGTCTTGGTGGGCGAGGTCCCGGATTGACTGGCGGTTCAGCATATTGACGAATTAGAGTATTAATCGTTCGACTATAGTTAGGGTAGGGATTCTTGTAGTATTGACGAATCGATTCTATGGCTTCACAGCGATGCTCGTAACGAGGGACATTTGGCCGTATGTAAGGAAGGTAAAAGAATAGTGTGGAAGAATACCCCACGCGATGGATTAATACAACTCATGATGATCTACTCTATTACCTCTAGAGCGTCAATATACTACTTCGTCACTTAAAAGATCCTTTAAAACCAGCGACTCGTGTCACACTCCCAAGTACGAGTGAATGCCTTTGTTATTGTAAAGGAAGAAAGTCCGAACGGCCAAGCAGATGTTGCACTGCTAGCTAATATATCCCGGGCCTCTGGTGACTAATCCAGTTTCGACCGGTTATTTCCGAGCCCCTAAAAAGGGTCATTTAGACGGGACGTATCAATCGGCGGCACCTTCACTTGGTCGCAAGGGCGTGCTAAATACAGCCTCGGGCCGTGAACGATTCGCATATGATAAAGGGCTAACCTTGTCAAACTGTATTTATAAGGCAGGTTACTTACAAACCCCCAACGGACTTTAGCGCCTACGTCGGTATGACTAACAGCCTAGATAACGTCACGATATTTTTGCACAGGCCCTTAGCTTTGTGATAAACCTCTGCACCCCAGAACCCAACATTAACCATAATTATACTAGACATATTTCTAACTCCAAAAAGGTCCTCCCAATCATAGCATGTCAGGGACCTTGTACTAGGCAATACACTTTTGTTGTTGCACGAAGGACTCTAAAACACCTTCGTGGCCAATCCTAGCTATATACAGGAAGCCTCTTTGTCCTTGGCTATACAGGAAGTCTCCTTGTCTCGTGATATGGGATTTGGGCTGTGTTGATCACCGAACTATAAATAGGTGTAGATACTAAATTCACCATGGCGCGAAACGCTGAGAAACGACTTCCTTTGGCCAAGGTTGGGAAGCAATTCAGTTGCTATATACATAGACACATGCGTCGCGCCCATTTCTCGGGAGCCAAGAGCCTATTCTGGTATAACGGGAAGGCACAGCATGTGCGTACGTTGCCGAAGCTGGCATGCATAGACCCTGTCAGGACTCCTTCATGGACACTAATATGGGCTAGGTATAGACATATGTTGTTGCGCGAGGATCTAAGTTCTTCTGCACGGCTACGGAGGCTACCCTACTAGCTATATACAAGAAAACAGGTATAAGGCTACCTTTATTATGCGGTTTAAGGATTACAACCCTAATCCTAGTAGTGTGGGTTCCGGGGAGAGCCTTATAACAACCTCAAATCCAAAGACCTTATTTGAAGATATTTCGCGTGATTTGCTAATACGTATGTTAATAAATGGGTAGAACTAATGTAATATAATGTATTGCATTTTTTTTTCTTATTGTAGTGTTTCGGTTAGCTATTTGCTTGGCGGGCCGGACCAGGTAGATAACTACTCTATTTGAAAAGTTAAACATAATTTCCTTGCTGGTTAGGCAAAATAATCGTTATTTAGGCTCTCAACCAGCCAGTTTCTTGAAGTACTAAGTGTAGATCTGGTTTTGAAAAATGGGCTGAAGGTCTGCTTCCAAGGTCTGGTATAAAGGACCGTTTGGAGGACTAGTAAAATGTATGGTTGAAGGTGTGGCTTGACGGACTACTCCCTTGCTCGCCAGTCAAAGAAATAGCCCCTAAGGAAGAAGAATGTCACAGTCCTGCCTGCTGGTTGTTCCAGTATTGACTTATTGTTATTGCACAAGGAGGAAAACCCCTATCTATGTGGCGGAGACTGCCCGGCTAGTGTATATATGTGCGGGCCGCAGGCCCGTGCCCGATACCCCCGGTCTCCGGGGGTTATTCCGTAACGTTCCGTGACATAGACCTGCCACATCATCAACCGACACGAATTAACCCCATGAAGCGAACACCTATTTCAGGATATGGTTTAAGGGATTGATCGTAGGGTAGTAAAATGCGGGTGACTTTAAATAATGCCCTGGATAATAAAAAATTACCGCGGAATACTGGGCAGGAGTAATGCAGTTAAGCAGGTGGCGAACACGCTAGATTGTGGCAGAACACAAGTGTACCTTGACAGAAGAGCAAAATGCAACTTATACATATTATAATGACCAGCATTTAAATACCTATTATCTCATCTAGACCTCCCGGCCAGATAGAACTTGTTTGAAGATCTCATAATTGCCTTCGTTTTTCGGATCATAGACGGCGAAACAGACCTCGCTCCACCGGTTCCCGGAAAATTCGTCCTCTCGCAGAACCGAAAGCCAACAATGGGCAATATCTTCTGGGGGGTTGCCAAAGACACCACAACCTAAGGCGCCGAGTACAAGTTTGTGATGGTCATGTTTGGCCGCCATCCGTAGGGCTAACCTCATCTTGCCCTTCGTGGTGTCCCGATCCTCGTCGTATTGGAAGATCTGTTTGCTCCTGATGCTTATCAGAGTCGTCGAGGGCTCCCCTGGGACACTATAGCTAGTCTGGTACTGGAACGTGCGGAGCTCAGGATTGCGTAGCGCCGGAATGGTCAGCACACTGACGACGGGGAGTTGATCCGGTTCGGCGGCTATGATATCGTGGCCCGAGGCCATATCTTCCCGCATGACGAGGACATACTGAGTATAGAGACCTTCGTTCTTGTGCAATGGGTAGAGACGGGGATGGAGGCTGAGGGCTAGTGAACTGCGATAACATATAGCCTCCTCTTGGGCCAGAGCCCCGTTCATCCATCCGCCACCGGGCTTTCGGCTGTTGGCGAAGTTGAGAACGGCAGGGCGACTCTGGTACGGGTTGTCCCCCAACGCCCAAAGCCGTATAGCTGCGTTAAGAGTGTCTTCCTTGGTAACTTGGATTGTAGCGGGTCGTGAATGCAAGGGGATGGGAAGCGGCTCGAGGAAGGGAAGGCTTGTAGTGGAAAACTTGACTGATTTATGAGCATCTTTCTCAGTCCGAAGTTCGCCCAATAGCCTAGGTAAGATTCCAAGCGTATCTTGGGCCGTTGCTCTGAGACTGTCACGGATGGGAGAGTTTGACATGGAATCGCGTTGTCTTCGCCGCGGCCAGCATCTCTCCGAGGCGCGGGTGAAGCTGTTGAGAGATGGCCTGTACCCCCCGTGGCGGCGTCTCGATGTTCCGGAAGAAGGCATTGCTTGTGTGGGGATCGATTCAAAGAGCATGAGATGAGGGGAAACTGCACAGTCAGCAAGGGTAAGAGGTGTGCTGCTACTTGCTTATTATAACCATTCTCGTAACTCTGTTTGATAGGCTGAGCCGGTTTATTAATCTCCAACTCTAACACGTGATCCAGCCTCCAATATTCTCAACCACACTGCTGCCTAAGACCAGGGCAGGTGTCTGCCTGCCTTGCTGTCGCCCTCAATGTGACGCCGAGGAAAGTGCACATTTTTTGTTGAGACGTGAGAGGCGTTCGAATCCAGCTCTAGACCCCTTGATCAGCATGGGCTGGGCCATGCAATCTTCATTTAGGCGGCTATCGTCTCATCACAACCCTGATTACAGCCTCAGAAAAGATGCAGGAAAATAGAAAATGTCACGCTGTGGCTTGAAGGATGAGACACAAAATGCCGGCCAGTCAATACGGCCGGCGAGGCTGTATGTCCGAATGGCAATCCGGCAATCCGGCGCCTAATGCAACACGCCTCACTTCGCCAGCATTATTATGCGTTTGCATAATTGACCAGCCTTGGAAATTGAAGCCGAGGCATATATGGCATGGGCAAGATGCGTGATCTGTGGCGTTTTGCACTTAGATAAACAGAGCCGGCGGCCTGCTCAAGTGATCACAACCATTATCCCCGTCCATCCCGACATCATGCCAATCCTACTGTTCCGCCCAGCACTTGCACTACCAATAGTAATCGACTTTTGCTTATGAGTCTTGAAGATTTGTTCCCTATTTGTGGGCTGATTCGGCGTATTTGAAGTAGTCACGCCCGTTGTTGCCACAATGGTTGTAGTAAGTTCGATTGACGACTCGAATCCTGTATCTGCTCTAATAAGTCATATAGCAAATGTATCGCATTTACCCCACCGATCCCAAGTATAAGACATGTAAGTCGACTGAGTGAATCTCGCCCGTTTGTTGATGATAAAGACTGAACAGGTAAGATGAAACCCAGTTCAACCAGGGCTGGACACACACAGACAAATCTGCGAAGATCAAGCGAATATATCTAGCTAATGACAATGACATCAATCGGGCGTATCGCGGAAAACGGTTTAACAGGTACCGGTACGTGCTGATTTCGATCACCGGGTCGTTCGTTGCTAACCTACCGCAGAGGCAATAAGAGATACGAAACCTTCTTTCATGGAACCCAGCGTGCTTGTAATATCGGGCGATGGGGTAATTCTCTACGATACTGCAAAAAGCCGTATTGCAGCCTCTGCGGCATCATGTGGCACTCATTTGACGTGAAATATACCGGTAAGTAGAGAACCAAGAAGGGACATTGCCCAGTCCAACTAATATCAACCCCGACATAGGGCCTCTTTGCATGTTTGGAACCGGAATCTACACGACCCCTTCTTCATCGAGTGAGTGTTCCGATCCCGGCTAATGTAATCAGTTTTATGTTCTGACAACATGGACTTTTAGAGGCTGACAACTACGCGAAGAACTATCGACTTCTCAGCCGCCGACATGCCGTGTTAATCTGCCGAGTCATTTCCAACCGCCCGCAGGATCTGCGGGTGGCAGATCATTCGTTGACGTCGCCTGCCCCGGGGTACGATTCTGTACGTAAAACCACAAATCATGGGAGCACCGCGTAACTGACAACATGACACTGGAAAGGTGAGGGGACTTACCGTGGCGGATGGGGGCTCGCTAAACTACCCGGAGGTTGTTGTGTATCGAAATGATGCTATCGTCCCTGTTGGAGTTATATTTTATACGAGAAAGGGATGGCAGCCACCCTAGTCCGTTGTGATTTTAAACCCCCGTCTAACGTTTCATTCAGGGTCTTGGAATGGCGTGTCACGATCTCACGCCATGGAATTTGTTTTGGCTAACTTTTTGGCAACCGGCTGGCACACCGTTCGTAGCCATGAGGTTCTATATCGCGCAAGTCGGGCAGATAACTTGGATAGAATCCATAGTGTTATTTCAAACGTAGCAAATACCTGAGTTTTTTTATTGATAGTCCATCCAAATTTACCCACAGCCCACAGCCCAATACACCAGCAATGGTGGAAGCTACTCGAGCAACAGTTATGGCGGTGGGGGCGGTAACGACGACTGAAAACCACCATTCGACAACTAGGGTCATACAGGCAACTATAGCAATGAGCTTACGAAACCTACGGTTGCTAAACCGACAGTAAAAGGCCAATCGGAAGGGAATGGGCATGGGAATCGGAATGGGTAATCTAAATTGACAAAAGAATAAGCCGACGACCCCCCAAGACAACCATATAGCCTATCAAACCTAAAGTGGAACGGAGTTGGGGCGACTTGTAAGGGGGGTGAGATTATGTAGCCTAGTCATTTACGAAATGTTCACATCTGCCTTTTTGCACAATAACGAGTGACGGACCAACCGGCGCTTATTGATTGGAGAGAGCGTACGGATTCAAGTGTCGAAACCACATGCTTACGTAGTACGTATAGGCTTCAATCACATTTCTGTAGCTGCAGGCTGGCCTTCGCCCCCACCACCAACACAAAACACCAAGATCGTACGTTTTCCGCCATTTTTGCACTTTCAACTGTAACATGCACCCGTTCCATAAACCCCCGTGGCGTTGCAGTGGTGTATATGCGGTGTAATATGATATCCAATAAAGTCTAACTTGCTTATCAAAACCTAGATAAGGTAACAGAAAAGGAGAACCCCCCTTGGGTGTAATTATTCTTTTGGTCAGATCGGGGAGCATGATGTCGTGATTGCTTGCCTTCCTGCCGGCCAAATTGGAACCAGCTCAGCTGCCACAGTCGCAAGCCAAATGATGTCAAGTTTCCCTGCTCTGCGATTCAACCTTCTATTTGGGATTAGCGGCGGTATCCGAAACAACGACCACGTCATTCGACTTGGTGACGTGGTTATCAGCCTGCCTCCAGGGCAACATGGAATGTATTCAGTACGACATAGGGAAGACGACCACGACTGGCCATGTACGGACGGGTAGTATATATAGTTCCTACAACAGGACGACTCTTAGAACGAGCAAGTCGTTGGAACGTCGTACGCTCCTGTGGAAACATATGCAGGTGGGAAATCACGATAGCTTCGTTCACCTTTTGGTTCAAAGAAGAGCAGGAACCTCGATTTCAATTGATAGTTAATTTAGATGGGCTGCTAGAATATCATGAAACTATAGCTCAATCTCACTCTATACCGCAGTTTTTAGAAGCGCAGTATAACAATCGTGGGAGTTGTAAAAGTCGTAGAATTGGAGCATAACAATACAACTACAACGTATAACACTCCTACGGAGTACTTAGGCTATTTATTTTAGGTGTAGTACGGTAGCTTTCTTTCCTTTCGATGTTTGACGGCCGTTAGTAGTTGAAAGTGGTCGACACTTGCTCAAGCATTTATCTTTTGGTAAGTTGAGAATTTCAAAGAGTCAGTAAACTATTGATTAAAGGTTTACCGAACCCAACAGCAACTCGTTCAGTCCAGTCGCTCGAATGCTGAAAATAGAGGATTATCGCGACAGTGATAGATAAAATTGATGGTTTTCGCTTCAGAGGTACTCATGGGAAAACAGGTTTTGTCGTGTAAAAAGAAATGAGGGACAGTGTACAAGACTAGGTTCCCCTTGCCATCTAAACACCCACTCCGTTATTTCTACAGATTCAGTAGACACACATTCACCCTTTACGTCGCTTGTAAGTAAGGCCGTAGGCAAGTAACTAGAAATTCTATGTATCTAGGCCGATAGATAACTAGGAAGCTCCGGATATTCCAAACCGTCTACGTTAGAGATAATATCCCCCAGCGCCTAACTAGCCAGATCACCACTCTCATAGGGATTGGCCACAGAGGGGGTAGATAGATTCCTCGACAGCCAGGAAGTAGTTGTCACGGCTTAATAGATGAGTTAATTGATTGCTGAACCTCCCTAAGATACCTGAAAGACAAGCAAGGATGGTTATCAATGTGGAAACGAAGAAGCTATATGAGCCTGGGCCTGATAAATTAAGTAAAAGAAAGAGGGAGTGCCTAATCGGAGCAAGGAGTCTCCCTCCCAGGTTTGCTATGTCGTCGCCCGTGGCAAGGAGACAGACCCCCAACTACACCACCACCACCAGGTAGATAGATCGACTAGAAAGAACGGTGGGTTAATTATATTTGGTGTATATATAGAAATAAGTAAGTGGCTAAACAGGCAAAGGGAGATGATAAGAGGTCTCAACCCCTGTCTAATGAATCAGAAGGCGTTAAACTTCAACCGGAATTCCGTTGATGAACTAACAAACTCAAATAGTTCATAGGAGATAATGAAAAGTATCGCCGCCGTCTATAACCCCCAAGGCACACAACTAATTAACCATTCAACACAAACAAACAACACCTTCACGACCCATCCCCTTGGGGCTATACGTGTATTCGTCATGTATATCGAGTCTCTAAGAGGTAGTAGAACGAACGGCCATTTGATCGTAGGCAAAGCAAAGAAAGGGGACTAGCTACGTCGCAAGTAAGCATCGGCCATACACAAACGACTTCATATATGAACACCCTTTCGAATACAATATACATACGGCTTCGATACTTGAACAGGATACGTCAGTAGACGCCTAGGATGAACAGTTAACTCCCAATAAGCCGCCGGGCCATCATCGCGTGACAAGAGGGAGGAACACAAATGTAAGAAACGCAGGCAAGGCGCGGTATTAATTGCCATTCGATTTGCAACGCTGTCGGGGGTTTCTCTGATTACGATAACGGCTTCTTTCTTTCATACACGAATGTCTAGACAAATCCCGCCATTTCCTTCTTACCTCGCCTCTCTTCCATTCTTTTCCTCCACATACATCCACAGCCAGCTGCGGGGATCGACTTAGCTTGGTCGCCCCTTTCTCTCGGAGTTAAAGCTGCACTTGCAAATTCCGAGAGCACTCGGGCCCCGATAGAGGAGCCTGGGTGAAGGGTTCATCCCGTTTGAGAAGTCTTGAGTGCCACAAATCATGTTACTCGCTATTAAAAGGGGTATCCGATCTCTCAAAAGGGGGGAATCAATCATGCTCGCAATTGCAATGGTTGAAAATGACAAATGTATGCTAGCGAGATTGACAACCAAGAAAGTGGGCTTGCCATGCTGTTGAGATGGTATAATTATCCAGTATGCCTGGTCCTACAAGGTATCGATTCCGAGCTGAGCGCCTCAGACCTGTGGCCAATGTGAGCGTAAATATACTAGCTCGAAGGCTACTGCTCTTCAACCAGAAGATAAAGTTGGTTTGAATCACTGTAGAGCTGGTATCTCGGACTTTCGGGTGCTCTTCCAGAAATCGATGGCAGCAACCACATCGTGGCCAGCCTCGTCTTCGTATGCAAATAATATCTAAGAATTCATTAGCATCTAGGCATCAGTGCGCGTGAAGAGAAAGGTCTTACTTCGTGGGTGCTGCTGTGGAGCATCCTAATGTTCTTGTGGGGAACAATATGTATAGCCCCGTTCTCGATGTTCCTTAACTCGACGAAATTGGGCTCAAAGGCGAGAATCCAAGGATAGGATAGGGCAAACGCCTGCGGCGTTCCTTCCCAGTCAATTCGCCATTCTGGTCTCGCCCTCCAACCATTTCGGTTGACAAAGAATGAGAACTCGGTGTAATTCAAGAGAAACTCGCCATTGAGACGCTCGATATGGATCGGCTTGACACCTTCTTTTCTAGCAACGAAGTCTAGCGATGTATCGGCCTGGTCGAGTAGTGACTGTGTTTCCAGGGTTTCTAGCGAGACGACCTCGAAGCCTCTAGCGCACGCCACACAAAGCTTGCTCTTGAGGAAGTGGATAGACGAAGCTTCGGTCGGGATGTAGAACTCTTTGAACGCCCTAAGTTCATCCTGTCCAGCATTGAACATCTTGCCGAATCCCTTCTGTTTCTTGCCCTTGCTCATGGAGTCGTTGGGCTCGTACACTTTGATCGTGGTCGAGAGTGCGCTTGGTTTAGCGCAACACACCAAATGCCGTCCTAGGCAGATGCCGGTTCTGAAAAAGTTGCAGCCGCTTTGAATCTTCTTTGGCCGTTTCGCCAACGTAGGTTCATTTGGATCTAATGCTGCAAGTGGGTAAGACAGAAGTGATCTGTTAGACAGAACCAGCAGCAGACCGTATTCTTCTAAAACGTCTACTTGTGTGACATGTTGTGCATCAATAACACGTCTGGGCTGACTATCCTTCGCTTTCCGATCGGAGACATAGATACCATGATCGGTTCCGTATATCAATTTACGACCGCCATCTAAGCCATGTAAGCGAAGAAGCTGTTGAGCTGGGGCCACACTACTTACCGTACGGCGTGACAGTATTCACGAGATTGCCGACTTGGAAGAAGTTTTGAGAAACGGTGGTAACGTTGAAGAAATCAGCTCGTGATCGGAGCCGCTGCTGAGCATTATCGATGAACTCTAGCCACTTCTGTCGAGCAGATTGATTCGAAGCATACAACACTTGTTCATAATAATTCCTGCCGAGATGACGGAAAGTTATCGGCCAGCCCTCTGCCGCCTTTTTGTCTGTGTTGCCTCCACGGAACGGCAAGTTCGACGAGGCTCGTTTCACCCCGGACTGAGGGATAACCTCATCCATCTCTTTTATGGACAGCAACTCCAAAGGTATAGGCTAGAGCTCGATTAGTATTAGATCTAGAAGGAATAATAACGGCAAGGCATACCCTTCGATACGTCTTAATTTCTTCCGTCTTGCCCACTTGTTTGATCCTCACAAGCAAAACGGCATGGTCAAATAAGAACGCTGTTATATCAGTGGGGTCTGTTGGCGTTTTCTTCAACTGTGTCTTGAAAACTAGTTCTCGTCCATCTTCTGTCAGTTTCAAATCAACTTTGTCGGCAGGACGGAATTTGAGTTGCTCGTGCAGACGGCGGAGGTTAAAGCGGTTTTCGGCTTTACCAGACTCGGCATTGACTCGGCTCAGAAGATCCCTGATCATCACCAAGACTTTAGGAATATCTTCCTTGTCTGGGTTTCCATCTTCGGTATACTTCAAAACATTTTCCAGTAGCAGAGGGTAACGTGCTAATCTAGTAGTAGGTTTTGTCAGATAACCGTTCAGCTCTAGTTTCCTTGATTCTTTCCTCCGCTCAATCTCGTCGACAAATTTCGAGAAGAGTGGGTTGTTGGATCGTTCATTTTCGAATTCAAACTTGGCCTCCAACTGTTTAGAACCATACAGAATGAATGGTTCAAACTGGGGTGCAATTTCAAGGAAAATGTCACCGATATTCTTCACAACGGGATGCCTCTGCTGTCGCTCCGTAAGCGCTCTAGCAAACCTGGAGCTCACCGAATGAATGCTCGGGTGATCGATGACGTTGCTGAAAATGTGTTGAACGACACGCTCTCTTCTTGGCGCAGGTATAGGCGACCCCTTTGATCGGAGGGGTAAAATCCAGAAGTCTCGAAGATATTCCAAGTCCTTGACGAAGTCTCTTTCGGTATAGCATATTTCGGAAATGACTTCTTGTCGCTTCTTCTCCCTGTCGCTCACACTTTCAGCAATCTCCTTGGGGACGGTATTGATCCAAAGCTTCTGCTCATCAGTCTGGTCGGCGTCGTCGTTGAGGATAGCATCTTGATCCTTCTTCAAGCCTACTTGTGGCTTGAGATTGAGGCGGGAGACTTGCTCCAATCTTCGGGGGCAGGCGATGGAGTAACACAACTGGTCTCTTGTGCAAGTAGGCGAGTAGCATTCCGAGAGTAAAACAAATACACCGTTCACAGCGGGCTTCTCCTCCGGCTCATCCATAAGCGTTTCCCTGAACTGGTACATTTCTGATGCCGAGTCTCGTAATCTGTGCTCGTACGTGACATCGTGGAAGAACTTTTGTGCATCAAGCGCTCGACCCAGTAACAGGGCCAAATTCCTGTCCGTCGTCCTAATGATGTAGGAGAGTACATCCACAGCCTCTGAGCCACTGAATGCATTCTTGTATGTCAGCTCGTTCTTGGTCCGCTCCCCGACTATAATTTTCTGGCGGAAACATTCGGCAACCCGAGACAGCAAGGCTGGATAGACTATAGGGGATCGAATCTTTGCGGTTGGGGGTCGGTCATTATCAAGCGACTTTGAATTTGATGGCCGATGAACAAGCTGCTGCCGGGCTTGCTCGGAAGTTTCGGGTACAATCGTACTGGCCATCGACATAGTGCGGCTATGGTCGCCGGCGGTAATGGAGGATGCCATGCTCATCGTCCTTGTGGCGTTACCTGGTGCGGAGGAATACCCGTTATATCCGTTCATATGGGGGCTTGCGTTCAGGGGTGGCATCTCGTTTGAAGGCGCTCTCATTCGGTTTGGAATAACGCGGCCGCTCATAGTCTGATGCGAGTCGCGGTCTGGGGGATACCCAGTCATGGACATTGATCTATCGTCGTGGCGCTCCGGTACAATGCGACCTTGCGCGGTGGTTCGTGACATGGGATTGGGAATCTGGTTGGGGGGTTGCCGGAAATGCTGAGGTGTTTGATACGAGTTCGGTGGAGGCTGATACATGGGCTGGCGCGGAGTAGTCGCGAGAGACTGGGAGCGATATGGATCGTCGCGAAGAGCAGGTCCTGGCGGCCCTCCGCCCTGGTAATACCTTGGACCGGGATTCCGTGGAGGATAGTTTTGCTGCTGGGGTGGAGGTCCTCTAGGTTCGTATCTAGCTGAACCTTGTGGCGGAGGGCCCGGATAAGGTCTTTGGTTTGAAGCTTGTTGTTGCTGTCGCGCATATGGATCTCCCATGCGAGGAGGATATCCTCCCGACGGGTTCCTTTGACTTTGATAATACCCGTTGGCCATACTCGCATCCATGGTTCGAGTTCGAGAAGCGTCTTCGTAACCACCAGCGCGCTGGGGCCGCGGCGGGCCTCGCTGCTGCATGTCGTGCGGCGGGCCCTGGGACGACATGGAAGACATGGAAGACATGGTGTGTGTTCTCTCGCTCTGCGGCGTCATATTGTTCGAGGGAGAGGCAGACCCGGCGCCATTGCGACCGGGAGGGGGATGGGCGCCGAATATGTTGGAGAAGGCGGCATCTCGTTGGTTGCCAGACGGCGGGCCGTAGCGGCGTTGGTCGTACTGGTAATCAGCCATGTTGCCGTCCTATTTTCAGTCCATGCAGTGGTCAGCGAGGCGCGGACTCCGTGTGGACGCAACGGGGGAGCAACGGGAGCCCGATTGGGCTGAGACGACAATACAAGTGTTGACAGCGTTGCACGGCACAGAACTATACACGCCATCCGTGCCTCACTCCCGGCCCGGATTGGTCCAGGCTGAGGATCAGGTGATGGACGAATACATGGATGCATGGACGCATGGACGCATGGACGTATGGCAAAAGGGACAGAACTGAGGATGACTTACTCGGGCTAAGCCTAGGCGGCCGCGGGCCTAGACAGAGACTGGCGGCGCTGGCCGATGAGGGAGAGCGAGGCAGAAAGGACTGTGTACGGCGAAGATCAGGGGATGGTTGGTCGAGGCGCACAGCAGGACGGTCGGTCGTCGTGGTTGACGGGAGTCCGGCCAGGTGAAAGGGGAAAAAAGGTGGCGCCCGAGCGACAATCCCGACTCTTCAACCGTGAGATTGGTTAGGTCTCCCTTCGGTGTCCCTCTGTCTCTTTCTCTTTCTCTTCCTATCTCCTCTGTTCTCCTTGCTCTCGATCCTCCTTTTCGAAATCCCAGTACTTCCGCCAGGGTCTAAGGGGAATGGGTGTGAAGGAATGAATGGCTGATCCCCTTCCGGAAGAGTCCACCAAGCCAGCTGCTGGTCAGGAGATCCAAATCGAAGTCGAAGTCGAAGTCGAAGTCGAAATCGCTCGCGACGTCGACAAGTCGGCCGGGCAGGTCAGATGCGGCGGCGGCAGCAATGCGGTGGAGTGGGTGATGTGCAGGTTGGAAACAACATGCGAGCGAGCGGTTTTGCCAGGCTCGTTGGAAGGGGCACTGTCGACAAGAACGATAGGGAATGATAGGTTAAGTCGGGCCCGTCCATTGGCAAGTTGGAGGAGTGGATAATCTCGACTGGATCGACTGGATTTGAAGGTCAAGACGGGACTAGCGCCACGTATCTGTCCCTTCTGTCTGCCTTCTGATAGTGTGTAGTTGTAAAGAGACGGTCCCTACACCTTCTAGCGTCGTGTTAGGCTGGCGCGACGTAACTCTAATTTGGCAGCGCATCAGGCCAGAAGCTACCTGGATGGCCCATCCATGGAGGCAGCCCATGTGCCCCATGTGCCCCTCGCGCCCTAGCGCAATAACGCTCCTTAGTGGCCTTTGGCGCTCCGACTGTATTTTTAATCCGCAAACCTCCCCCCAAGCTCTTCATTGGGGATACTTAATGATAATCCATACCTCCAAGCTCTTTTACTGGTGTTTGATACTACAATACAACTTAGAACATCATAAGTACTTACATATACATATATAAGTTCTATTTATTTGAACCCGAGAGCACGCTCTTCGTCCACGGGCCGTACAGAACAATTCAAAGCGGTGAGCACATCCACTACCTATTCAGGCAATTACAGGCATCAAGGTACACCCGCCCTGTCAATGCCAGGTTCTTATGTCGGCTTCGAATGGAAACTTGCTGGTCTGATGGATGAATCTGCAGCTCTGAGTTGTACTAAGTATAACTATCGGCATCCCCGGCCGTAAACACGCGATTCGCCGGGCCGGTTCCGTGAACCTGTAGAAGATATCTGACTCGGGTATTGTCGCTATCCCATATTGCTTAACGACACAATTTGAAGCCATGTACTTCCAGGGTAGGTATCAACAACGCTCATCCCGGCATCTGCCAGAGCTGCTTTTAGAGTTGGATCTGGTGTATACGTACCTCGCCTTGTCTTGCTCATGATAGGTGGGCCCATACACGTTTCCAAAGTGCTTTAGGTTAAAGGTGCTTTGGGTTGAAGAGGTTGCTGGTTGGGCTGCATTCTGCGGAGTCTCTGGCATGAAACACCTGAGCCAAGTTGAATCGACCACGTTCGAGACTTGTCATAAACCACCTCGGTAAAGCAGGTCAGAACTATGCCCATAGGCCGATATGGAAGCAATGAGTGTAACTTAGTAAGTTAGAACGAGATGAAGAAGAGATTAGTTTCGAATGAATGCAAATTAAGTCGTATCAACTTATCGATCTACTGTATATGGGTAATTCTAGGTTGGGGATTTAGAGGTAGCTCATCCATGCAGACAGACCTGTATTACATGGTAGAATAGGTGGCCTGGCATATGAGGGTGAGCTTGAGCTCATGCCAGCTTACGTAACTTTCGACGTCACGTGAACCCGCTCCGGAAAGCAACTTGAGCGACAAGCTCTCCAGCCCCTGCAAGGCAACACTAACCATCTACAAGCGGGCAAGGCTTCAAGAAACCCGCACCGGCGTATCGAATCAATCCTCCCACGACACCCGACCGTCAAAGACGACCATACAACAATCGGCCAGTCGTCCATCTAGCAAACAACTGCCCCTGAGATTCGGAGCGCCCCAGCGAAAATGGATTCGGAGCTCGCGCCCAAGTTCGCGCCTTTCATAGGCATGGTAGGGCTCCCCGTGGTCTCAAGCTATCTCGAACGAGGTGCTAACGTTGTGGATTGCAGGGCGGCATCGCAGCCGCGATGATATTCGGCAGTACGGACTCCCCTTCATCTATCCCTGTCATAACCACTCTACGATACACGACATCCACGAACATCTCCACGAACAGACATGCTAAGAGAATACCACAGGTATCGGAGCTGCGTACGGAACCGCAAAGTCCGGGATAGGTATTGCGGGAGTGGGAACGTTCCGACCGGACTTAATCATGAAGGTTTGTCCACCTTGAGTACATCAATGCTGAAAGAAGGCAGCAAGATCGGAATCGAGTGCTAATGACGTGAGGAATACAGTGTCTAATCCCCGTCGTCATGTCCGGTATCATCGCAGTCTACTCGCTCGTTATCGCCGTCCTGATCGCTGAAGACATGCGGCCCCCGAACAAGAACGAGGGAGCCTCATACAGCTTGTTCAAGTACGTTACCTATCCGCTCGTCTGGGGGGCGCTTTCTGGAAATACACGTCACTAGTCGTATCATCTCGTTTGATCCATGATCCAAAGACAGTACTAATAGACATGGCAACAATAGTAGCTTTATGCACCTGGGCTGCGGTATCGCGGTCGGTATGACGGGTCTCGCAGCCGGATACTGCATCGGCGTCGTCGGCGACAAGGGCGTGCGAGCCTACATGGAGCAGTCGAGGGTATTCGTCGGTATGGTGCTGATTCTGATTTTCGGCGAAGTATTGGGTCTATACGGGTATGCTACTTATCGCTACAACGCCAGATAGTCCTTTTGACATTCCAGCCATGCTAATAACTGGTTGCAGCCTCATCGTCGCGCTTATCCTCAACACGAAGAGCAAGGGATGAGCGAACTACTGTTCATCACCTCGCATACACGATTACAATACGCCGGTCTAACTTGTTAGACGTTCCATATATGAGAAAAGGAGACAAGAAGGAAGAAAGAATGCGAGCCGGGCCACATCTACCGAGGCTTGGCGGATGGTGCGGAAGGAAAGTGTAATCAATAGCTGATCCAGCATTTGACGGCGTTATACGGGGTAACACTGTAGAACTCCAGGTTAACTATCGGACTGTTAACGGCGAGCCCGTCGGCCCCTTGTAATAGCAACCCAATGTCCTAATAACTACCTATACAATTTGATCCCTTTCACGTGCATATGTCCAATTTGATCAACAGTTGCCAGGTTGAAGATTTCGTCAATGCTATGCTACCTACGTAGTAAGATGGGCGGCAACAGAAGCTATCAAAGCCGAGGACGGATGCATGGCGCTTACTCATGCTCCATCCTATTCCTAATCACATTCATCTTAACGTAAAACGTGACCTCATGAAATGGCTCCTTGAAAATGCCCATCTATATGATTCCCGAGAAAGAAAGAAAATTAAATGAATGAATGTCAAAAACACACGAAACGCCCGATGGGTAGAGGAGCACTCGATGCTACAACTCAATCGAGGAAAGAAAGTCCCGATGGAGTATGCGAGAGAAGGAAGCAGGCTTGATCCCCGGCCATCAAACGTCCGAATAGCCTTGGGAAGTTCCATCGCAAAACTGGACTTCATCGGCCGAAGCGGCGCGTGAACCTCCGCTTGTTACCGCGTTCGATGTT
This sequence comes from Xylaria longipes, assembly GCA_025201785.1. Taxonomy (NCBI): domain Eukaryota; kingdom Fungi; phylum Ascomycota; class Sordariomycetes; order Xylariales; family Xylariaceae; genus Xylaria; species Xylaria longipes. Next base: position 79,438 of record MU619807.1, read on the forward strand.
GGCGCGGAAGGCGTTCCAGCCGCGCTCGCGCTCTTCAATGTCTCTCGTCTGGGCTGTTGCGGAAAAGCAAAACAGGAATTAATCAGTAAGTAGCCACTTTCCCGTATTGTTTCCAAATAGGAAGGTAGGTGGATGAAATTACACTGGTTTGCATTGATAGAAACAAACAGTAATGGGGGAAAGGAAGAGTAAGAAAGAAAAGGTTCACTCATAATGAAATGATTAACATACCAAGCCACCAGTCCCACCGTCGATCTTCGCGGATCAGGATATCCTCGCCATGTTTACGCGCCAGCCGCTCGTTGCGAGCTCGCGCGGCCGCCTCCTCGCCGACGAGATAAGGGTCCTCGAGAGGTCGAATGCGGACGTTCTCCTCCTCGCTAGCAGCTGCGTTAGCGGCGTTGATGCGGCTCATGGCTGCGCGCAACGCACCCTCCACGGCGGATGGCGACGACGGGCCGACGGATGACACCGACGCCGCCGCCGCCCGTCGGCTCGCCACGCTCTGGTAGAGCCTGGCCTGCGGGTTCCCGCTACCGATCGACGACCAGGACGGGATGTGGAACTGCGAAAGGGATGGTGCTGACAATAGCTCGGAGCGGCGGGGAATCGGCGGCAAGCCGGTGCCGGGTGCGAAGCTAGAGGACGACGGAGGCAGCATCGAGGAGGACTGCCTCGGTGTTGCGGAGGAACGTGAGGCCGTCGTTGTGGATGTGTTGGCTCGTGGCGTATACGCCGGAACAGCCTCGTTCGGCGGCAGAGTGTGATAGGACGGAGCCTCCGAGACTTAACCAAAACGTTAGATATTGCCATCTCCCAAGCCGGAAAGGAGGGATATCTCACCGTAAGAAGGAGCAGCAGAGCGGATAGAGGCTGTCTCAAAATCATCGGCACTCAGTCGTCTGGGGTTCAGACCGGGGAAGGCGAGTGTTTCGGTAGCCATCGTGAACGACAAGTGAGTGGCTATCCAGAGCTATTCCGGTATCTGGGAGTTTATGTACAATATTCTGTGTATGGTCAGGACACAACACAGCTCGATATAGGAGTGGAAGTCGTACCTGCTCTGTTAGACCACTCGGGATATTTAAGAGAGCGTGGTCTGTCCCCCAATGAAATCACGCCGCGAATCAGAGAACGAAGTGAGTGTGTTTCAACCCTAGTAGGCTACCTAACAGCGAATGATGTAAATATGGCCTAAGATCGAAAGTCGTTCATATAGGCGAGTTGGCGGCCCAAGCTGTTAATAAACTAGCCTGGAGTTTGTTTGATAGGCAAGTCCAATAAATGGCTCCAATTAAGTGTAAGAGCTCAATAAGGTTCACAAGCCTAACAGCGTACACAGCTTGCTAGGATGTAGGGGACCAGTTGTCTCACTAGATGACGGTATCACGTTATACTGAACGCAACACTCCAAATCAACCGAATTCTGAAGCGAGGGCTCCCAGCAGATAAGAAGACACACTTCTTAAAAGTTTGAAAGTAGCGAGTGACCACGCGAGAGTAACAGAGAGGTAGCCGTGTGCTAAAGCAGAAGGGAGGGTGTGATCGTCGTAGTAATGATGTATGGAGGTGGGGGGGACGACGGGATACCGTAGGATAGACGAAGAAGACAGGCAGACGGGAACGGGTAAGGGCACAGGCACAGGCGCAGGGACACGAGCAAGATAACGCAAGAAGAGGAGTTCAGCCGCAACCCGACCAGTGTGAGAACAGAATGGGACTTCTATTCTCAACCCACGGCCGAACGTGTTCCAATTCGGGAGGTGAGCGACCAGGCCAGCCAGCGGGACGACGAATGGACTTAAGCTGGATGGACGTCTCCGCCTTGGCAAACATACTACGTACATACCCATATGTGCCTATTGGGGCCAGACGAGCAGTAAGATGATCTTACGTATAGTCGGCTGACTGCGGCTAGTAGATACCGTGGTCTTGGAGAAAGTTGGAACACGATGTAGTTGGTAGTGTGACCAACCGTGCCCGTTGTGAACCATGTCTGTACTGGCGCCTTGGTTGAACTTGAAGCGAGGCCACTCACTGTTGTTGATATAGAGCAAGTATACCTACTGTAAAACCCAAACAAACAAGCCCATTCCGTTCGATTTCACTGGAAGACGAAGACGGGTCTAATAGACACCTTGCTAGAAGGCCTAGGCTGAGGGAGAAGATGGGGAGAACGTGGCCATTGCTTGGCGTTGGAGGTCTCGGAGCTATGCTGGGCTATCGAGACCAAGAGCGGGGTTACACCTGGAAACTGCGGATAGGTGCTATTCTATCGGTCATAGCGGGGTGGGATCAGATAAGACAGGTATATGCTGTAGGTATCCTTATCGCCACCGCCGACTAGTAATAATAATGCGAGTTTTAACTTCCCAGGTTATTGTGTCACCGGTTCTTAACCAACTCACTATTTACCTCATAGTACCAGTGTGTGTGAAGAAGAATCGGTAATCATGTTTCATCATATCGAACTGGGACCTGATCAATTGGTGCTGCGGATGCATCGCATGACGCAAGCTGATCAGCATCGCTTATGGACCTGCATCTCTGGTAAGTCTTTACCCAAAAACTCATCGGTGAGGTGAGAGACCTTGAAATTCGGTGTAGGGAGCACCGACGTGACCTTGACCCTTAGACTCTTGCTATATAGGTAGTTCATTACCCGATAACAACCAGCATAGACAAGTCTTAGACGCTAATACCCCGGGCGTTCGTGACCGAGAAACCCGACGCTACCACTCCATACGATTAGACAGAATTGAGAATAAGGCTTGGCAACTGGGCTTGCAGTATTATTTTAGTCAGGCACACATGCGGAGAACTTAATTCTTAGACTGGTCTTACTATGGAGAAATGTTTTCCGCTCCGCCCCTGTCCTTTCGTGATGCCGGCCTTCCGGTTAGCCACCCGTGAGGGGAAAGAGAAAACTCCATAACAAAACAACTTAACCTAGGTAGCCTTAGACTAACGCATACCATACACCTGGGAAGGTTACGAGGTGACGAGCAGAGCCTGTACGTAACCTGTAATAGCCAGCACCTTAAGACATCCATAAAAATCTTATCGCTGTCGTTGCAAAATCGGCCTCGGCTAATATTCCCTGACGCCGCCATAGCCAAGCTGTCTCACAGCGATCCGACTTGATATAGTGACACGATATAAATATATACAACAATTCCCGGCCCGTATGTAAATCATGCATCGTCCGTAACTAGTCCCAAACCCGATATATCCGTGTGCCCAAGTAACCTTTACCCGTATATATAATGCCCCATTCCCGCCCCGTGGACTAGATTAGCTCAAGTTTCACGATATATTCCTACACCCAACCGGCCCCATCATTAATGACCCCATAAAACCGCCGGGGAGAGAAGGCACCAGGACTTCCACCCCCTATCCTTGCGCACGTAGTCCTGCGCAGCCGAACCGGACCATTACCATAGTCGCCGCTGATAATACACAGGCCTATCGCCTTGCGAGAGGCGCTGGATCTCCGCCTTAATGCGCCTCCTCCTCTCCGCCCGGGTAAGGGGCTCGCCGCCCTCTTGGACGCCATCCCACGAGCCCTTGACGTCCAAAGCCGAGTCGTCTTCGTCGTCATCCTCGTTGGACGGCGTGATCGGCTTCTGCACCGGCTCTTCGACCTCTGGTTGTGTCGGTCGCACCTCGATTACTTCCCCTTCCTGTAGCTGAGACGACGGGTCGACCGCTATCTCGGCATGGGGGTTCTGTATCTCGACCAGCGTACCATCCTCGAGGCGGATAGTTGTCGTCGTCCTTCCGAGCGCCTCCGTATCCCAGACTTTTGGCTTCGGACGCGTGACGACTGCTGGTCGGATTGCTGATCGGAGGTCGCGCAGCGTGCGCTGCTGAACGAGGCAGCCACTGATGAACAAGGCAGATGTGCACAGCAAGACTATAGGTAGGCGAAAGGATTCATTAGAATTCAAAAGAATCTGGAGGCTATAATACATCGTGATATTCGGAAAGGGTAGAAAGGAAAAAGGGAAGGGATCTGCCCGCACCTATTGCACATGTAACCAGCACGGACACTTGCGAGGACGTCAATAGCATTGTATTGGCTTGAAAGATAGCGACAGATTTGCAGTCAACATGGATGTGAACATGCAGTAAACTTATATATACGATAGCTACTGAAATGAGGAAGAAATGGAAACAATTGATTTGATCTCACTCTCTGAGTAGAGAGGCTGAGATGCTTAAGATAGTTCAGATTTGGCTTTGCAGCGAATGATGACGTTGAAATCCGATGTGCTAAATTTCCTGTTTTGTCCTCAAATCCCGTTGACACAGCAACCCCCTCTACCTACCTAAGTCGGGGAATCGGCAAAGCTTGGCGGTTACACCAGCAGACCCGCCCTTCACATGCCAATAATCCTGATTTATAGGTATTTTCACATCACGTTTCAATTTTACGAGTTTATAAGTCATGCCTCGCAATTCCTGTTGTCCAGCACCTTCTGACACACTACGGCCCATCCAGTTCGGCTCTGTTTAGGATTTAATACAACCCATTGCGCCCCGCATACCACAACATGTTTCGCGTCGCTGCGGCCCGCTGGTGGAGATGGCATTGAATATCTGAGACATCTAGTGCACGCGACTCGTGAGCAGTAGCATTACCCGTGAGTGGCTAGAGCGTTTGCGAACTGGATGCTAGATGATCTTGATTCTACTCACTTAGATAGAGAGATTCGCAGCATCGCACTATACTGCGGTTCTTGTTGTCCCCTCCTGTCGCACGTCCAGGAGGACTGAGGGGTCTCCTCATGGCAAAACTAATAATCATCAGTCTTCAAAAGTCAGTGGGCATCACAAGCCTAAACATACCCAAGCTACTGACGGGGAATGTAAATGCCAAGAGCCTACAGCCACACACATACGCGCAGAAGTCACTCTTCAGCCCATTAACCGGAGATTCGGATTCACCTTTTCAGTCGTTTCGTTAAAATAGATCACTCTCGATAATCAACGGTATGTATAGACAACAGGCCACATATCATTCATACATTTAATTGTTCTTGGACGAAGGATACTTTTCGTTATCCCAGACTTCTAAAGAAGGGCCGAGCTCAATCGCATGATTGTATGTATCAGATCTCGTGTCAGCAAGCAAGCGCGCAATTAGGGTCGTTGATCAATTTATCAAGGCACTCTATAATGACTCAGGAAGATGTGAGAGATCGTATAACACGATTCCTACATTTAAATTCTCCGAACATCTAAGTAAGCTAAATATGGCATCACCCCTAGATTAGCCATGGCCCAAAATGAAAGTTAAACAATTGGAGGTCGAGACCGCCAGACGGCCGCGATCCCTCCTATGAGCTCGACCTTTCCTTCATTTTCCAGTGAAATCAGCCCTACAACCATCGGCATATGAGTTAGCGTTGAGCGTGGGTGCTTAGTTTACAAACATGGGGGCAGGCATAAGCTATGGACATGCCTTGCACGCTAACATGTCATCAAAGATCCAACCTTCAATTGAATCTCCTCGTAAAAAAAAAAAGGAGCCTCCATCCATGGACATTGAACAAGCCACTAAGTCGGAAGCGCCGTAGACTTCACATCGCTACCCTCTGCTCGTCCGCAGCCTCATTTGCAGCAAAACGATATCAACAGAGAACAAGACGCCCTATACTGAAACTGCATGTATTCCTGTATAAGTCTTGCTAATGTGCTGAGAGTCAAGATACCGGAGATGTAGTATGCGCGGGTTAAAATGGTACTAAAGTTCTCGAATCTACAATCCGACCATCGCGTACGCAGCGTATGTGCAGTTTCTAGATACTTAGGTAGGTAGACATCTGAAGATAAAGCCGTACATAGTTAAGTACGAATGTCATCTCAAAAGTTTAGGTACATGCGAGGGAGTCACAAGAGTCACGATATCTACCCAGCTATAGCACAGCTAGTAGATCTCAACTACCTTGTGTTACCTATTCTATACATTTTCTCTGAGCTATAGCCAATTATCCCGACACGATGCCTTTTCCATTGTCCCTGCTTGTCAATCCCTTATAAAAAGCTTTCCGTCCACACAGCTTGAATGCCAAACAAGTCGCAGTAGACCTCACAATCCAATGCGTAACTTACCTTATCCATGCATGCTTGGTATTGCCCTGCGATTAACTGTTTCATTTATTAAAGAAAGGCCGATTTCAATTGCCTTGCTGAAAGAGTCCTTACTGGAAGTGTAGACCCTTTGTTACGTGCTTGCGCCTTCGCACAGCTTCCGGATATCAATTCCACTTACCAAATGGTACATAATGTATGTAGAGATGAGAAGGTTACCTAGTTACGATTAGGTAAATGGAAAGTAACATCAACATGCTTAGCCTTCGGGTAGATACTACTGAAGAGGATCGATTTTAGAGTTTATATTCAGGATGGTGGTTGAAGATTATAGTTCTCTCTCATGGTTCTTTCGACCTTTGTGTTGATGTATTGAAGCTGAAGGCAGCCACAAGGCCCCCCGAAACCCAATTCGTGGAGTATGTTTGTTTACGATCAAAACAGTTCTAATTACTTCATGATTCCTAGACCAAAACATCTTCTGATCAACATATCTACATCAACATGTCCTAACCAATATATCTTCATCAGAATCACTTACTACTGTCTGAAAATCGTATACTGTGGATGATCTCCTGCCTCCCAGGCGGCCGAGACAACCTCCAACAACAAATGCATTGTGTCAGCTACAGGTAAATCTCCCGCCGTACCAGTTGCCTCTTTCATTTTGTTCATTAGCTCACGCCACCATACTAACGCAGAAATAGCACAGCAACCACAACCACAACCACAACCACAACACCATTATCATCACCAACAAAATGGAGTGTCCATTTCATCCGTTGAGCTGTTGCACACAAGAGCACCCGCCGACGGTAGCCGCCCTCCGCGGCAATTTCAAGCCATGGCCTACCACATCACCTGGTGCGCCGCCGCCGCCAACCAACCTCCTCCGGAAGGAAAGGTGGAGTTCTCTGTAAACGACGTAGGATATCATTGAACCCTACGAAAGTCCATGATAGTTATCGCAAGACGGACAGTACGTGCCCTGCCGAACAATTTAAGGGCGGGATCTCGGCCTGCATGTCCCGATAGCAGTTTCGGAATACGGGCCCCATTGTCTCGAATGTATCGATCCATTCTGGAGTTCCCTCCTCATCAAATGCCTTGAGTGATCATGGAAGGGACGTGGCCGTACCAGGATTGCCTGCCCACATATACATGTCGGCTTCAACTGTTTTCGTTGGAATTTCCGGGTCAGCTTGCAAATCCGTAACAGCCGTCACAGTACCGGCTCGTAAAATAAGTCGTAATCAAAGTTGTCCAGTATCTCACACGGAGAGTTTGTTTCAAGCATTAGAACATAGCCATCCACAAAAGACCCTAGATGTTTATCAATTGAAGTTGGCAGTACCCTCCGTCTCGGTAGCCGACTGTAAGTACAAAACAACCGAAGCTGTCAGGACTCCTTCAGGGACACTAATATGGGCTAGGTGTAGACATATGTTGTTGCGCGAGGATCTAAGTCCTTCTGCGCGGCTACGGAGGCTACCCTACTAGCTATATACAAGAAGACAGGTATGAGGCTTCCTTTGTTGTGCGGTTTGAGGATCACGACCCTAATCCTGGTGGTGTGGGTTCTGGGGAGAGCCTCATGACAGAAGCAATCAAGCACCCCGTCGCTTCTCACCCCTTGGCACGCAAGAGTTCAATCTCACACTGCATCCTGAGGAACCCAGCCTCCAAGACCGGAATTTTCGGCTCCCATCATGAATGGCCTTTCATCAAGCAAGGGAACCCAGGGATCAAAGGAAACGAAACACGTGAGTCTAAGTTTATATTGCGTACCATTACATCCAGGGATTCATTATCTGTGCTAACTAATCTTCTAGCCACACTTCCAGGCGAGAGGTGGCAAGCCATGGCTAAAGAGAGCCTTATTTACAATTGACGGGGAGGAAAGCTAGAGACTGCTTCAAACTGTCAAGAGCCCGACTTGACAAAAGTTCTAATCTTGGTACTGTTACAACATGGTACTGACTTTCTGTTCCGTGGCACCGGCCTACCAACATTGGTGCTATAATTCGCCTCCTTTGCCATGCCCGAACTTTGTGACTTTGTCGGCAGGATTTCCCGACACTTGTCAACGGCTATCAGGCATCGACTTGGGCCCTGAGCTCCGGCCCGCTCTGGTACATCCTGCTGCCACTTCGGGAAACCGTCGAAAAAGTAGACGGATGGGTTTTCTGGGGTCCAAAACATATCGGCGCGTGCATCGAACATATCTCTGTGTATACTACGCAAGGGGATTCCCGACGGGTGCGTGTAGTTTGACCTATTCGGCAACTCATAGACTGGGTCGGGAGCGAGGGGCAGTTATTTACTTATTTGGTATGCGATCAGAGAAGGACGGAGAGAGAGCGACCCCCAACGCATTCAGGACGTTCTGCTAACTTGTGCTTAATTTTAGTGAAGACAATCACCAGTAAGTTATTTCCCTTGCGCTCGTGCGCTCGCGCGGCTGTTGAGCGTGCACACAGGCTGACTTAGATTGCAGAGATGGCTTCTCGCACTCGCGCCCGCGCCCGCGCCGTCACCCGACGCGCCGCGCCTCCCCACCGCCTCGCCGTCCTCGTAAGTGAGCCGGTGAAGCAGATTGAGGCTTGGGTATGCGGATGTAATTGCTTAGTTCGGAGGAGAGTATCCCTGCACGGTGGGCGCGCACCTTCACGAGTAGGGCGAAGGGCTTCATCTCGCTGGCGCTTGCATTGCGGCCGTTTGGGTCAAGAGCGATCCCACTGAGGGGCTGTCTTCGCCATACGCCTTCGCCAAGCTAAGATCTTAGGTGGAATGATTACTAGAAGTAGTTTAAGTTTATGTTTTAATAATGAGGTTTCATGTCCAAAAAATTAGGCCGGTAGCCGCCGGGCTTCCGTTTCGCCGTCGATATAACACTCATTACCCTCCAGGGCTGTGTGCCGATAATTGAGATTGAATAGGTAGATAAGATGCAAAGCGGAGCCCTTGATGAATACTAACCTTTTTTCAACCCGGTTGACTATGTGGGGTGTTAAGACCGAGGATCCCGTTAGATTTCCACTTCTAAGGCCTGTCACACCCCGGTACTTGTACGTACAGTAGTTAGTGGGTGAATTACCCTTTTAGGCAACTGTCAATGTTGACGATAGCCTATCGAATTACTAGATGTATTACTAATTACCAACCCTATCGTCAATAGGATAGGGATTCGATTTAAGACCTTGTTGTGTAGTCAGCATTACACGTTCCCCCCTGAAACAATGTTTAATGCCGAGGTACTCTGTAAGGAGTATTTGGAAAAGTCGCCAAATCTACTGGATAAGAGATTTAAGGTTAAATGTCGAATGCCTTGAATCTACATTACTAGCCGGAATTCACGGCGATATGGTCTTGTTATGTTAGGTACTAGAGGATCCACCCTTCGTGCCCCCTCTCTACTGGCGTAGAGAGGGCCCTAAAACTACCATAGTATGAATCAGGTTATAACCCGAATTAAGTTATTTATACTAAAATAATCTAACTTTAAACAACTATAATAAATTAACTAAAAATCTAAAAAATAAGCCCTTAGCTAAAGTGTATTATTTATATATAAAATAATCTATGTTTAAAGTTTTATATAATATAAAGTGTTATTAATTAAAATATTATTTATTTAAAAATAATAGATTTTAACGTGTAGTTAGTCCGTGCGTACGCTTTTACCATGGTCTATATATATGCTTATATAATTTTAAAAAATATTATTAAATATTATAAGCTAAAAATTTAAACATAAATTATTTTATATATAAATATTACTTTTTAGCTGGGAGTTTATTTTTCTAATTTTTTGTTGATTTATTATAGTTGTTTAAAGTTGGACTATTTTAGTATAAATGACTTAATTCAGGCTATGACCTGATTCAAGGTTATGACCTGATTTAGGGTTTTGGGGCCCTCTCTACGCCAGTAGAGAGGGGGCATGAAGGGTGGATCCTCTAGTAGATAATAATTTTGGGTCGTTCGGACATGGGTAATATTGTTGTGAAAAACAAGCTTTGCCAACATGATGGCGCTGCGGGGTGTTGTTATTGTCATGGTCGGAGAATGACCTTGCTCTTCGTAGAGACCGCATGTTGCAGAGACCACGATTGGCTGGAGGTCCGAAGATGAAATGAACTTCAAGGCGGAGCCTGGCGATGAGAATTTGAACGATACTCCATATATCTCGTTACCAGAGAGAGGAGAAATTGAATATATAAGCCAGTGTAGACTCGACTTTGGACACTCAATAACACGCTCAACCTGTGACTCTCCTTACGTTGATCTTTTGTTACGCACACAGAACATCAAGAACATAATTGAATATGAAGTTCTCTGCTGCTCTTTCCGTTCTAGCCCTGGCTGGTACCTCGATAGCCACTCCGCAAAAGGGCTACACAACGGTCAAGTATCCAACGACCAAATATCCAACGACCACTCTCGCTGGCCTTGAGGTCATCGATACCCCGCTAGTCCGCGATGTCCGCAAGCTCGTGGAGGAGTTCAACGAGCTGCAACCTTATCTCTACAAGCACGTCATGAGGACATGGCTATGGGGTGTAGCTGCCATGAAAGCCAACGAGACCCTCAAGAACATGATAGATCCCGAACTCCAGGCCGTTGGCAGCATGATGCACGACATGGGCTGGGACAGTATGCCTCCCCTGGAGGAGATCCCTCTGATCGATGTATATAGTTGCTAACATATGTGGTGTAGTGCGGCCCTGTGAGGGCTAACGATCGGTATATTGCTATAGAAGACACGCGTTATCGTATGAAGCTACGATTACGTGCAAAACGAAGAATCTGAACAGAACCTGGATGTGACTTGGTAGTAGGAAGAAACTAGGTCTACGCTTTGGGTGAAGGTTCCGTAACATAGTACAGTCATTAGTGGGGCCCGCTGGTCATGTGACCTTACAGGCCCAACTCTCCTTATGTCACGCTGTGAGTTCAATGGAAGCACTGAGTTCCCTCAGGACCGCGGCTGACAACACTTTAACTACAGGGATCAAAGGTTCGAAGCCGATTCAGGTCTCGCCGCCGTGAATTTTGTCAAAGCCCATCCCAGCGCGCGGAACTGGGATGAAGTGCGTTTAGAGAAGATGTACGACGGCATCGCACTGCAGATCGAGCACAGCCTTGTTGCAAACAAGAATATCCAGAGCCGCTTCATCGTCCAATGCGTACAATGGGAAATCCCGGGACCGCGCGACCCTAGAATCCCAGAAGACGATTACAACAACATCCTCGCCGAGTTCCCCAACCACTACGCCAGCCGGGGCACTAACACAACCTTCACATGGTTCGCCGCCCACAAACCCGCTAGCACGTACGACAGCGCTATGGAGCCCTTCGGTAGCGGGAACGTGCCTGGTTACAACAGTACCGGACACCGCCTGTACGACTCCATTACTGCTAATGCCATAAAGGAGGCTGCCAAGTACCCCAACTCGACCATCTACAGTTAGGAGACTGTCGGGTGTAGCAAATCTAAGTAGGAGCTAGGATGCAATGTTGGCTCTCCGAAAGTGAGTTGTTGGCACGGAAAACTAATTCTGGAGAGCTACCCTTTCTGTACATAGTAACGTTACCTTTCCTTTTAATGGAACGATTATTGCCATTATTTCAAAGTTTAAGGCTGACTGTGTTGAGTTCTATTATTCAAGCTGTGTATACAGACTTGATGGTTATTTAACAATTAAACCTCGTGTTGAATTCGCCTGGATTTGTGAATTGAAAGTGTAAAACAATAAATCATTACACCTGTCTTTGTCTATAATCGGGAATCCCCTCTAAAAATACCTTCAAGCCTATATACGCAGCAGTTACGGATCAGTGGCCTTAAGTAGTTGTGCTGGTAGATAGTGTCAGAATAAGCAAGCCCGTCAATTAAGGGTGTATTGTGTTATCGCATCTTGCTCTCTCCCTTGAAGTGTGTACTGGTAAATAAATAGTGTGGTGGGTTGTCAGGGGCTGAGCAGACTCTGCTCACCTCACCCCCTATTAGTATATTTAGCCCAGAGCCAATCCATCCAAATTAGCCCAGTTATTCTAACACACCCTTTAAGGCAAATAACGTAGTTATTAAAAAGCGTAGCTTTCCCGAACACGTATTAGCAACGATAATTAAATGTGAGAGAAAGCGTAGCTTAAGAAGTTCTAATAGTAACCCCCTAAAACTTTATAAAAGTGGTCGGGCTTCCTATTAGCCCATACGGACTCTGCAACCAGCTAATTAGTCAAAGTCTATTTAAGGCATCAACTACAACGTATTCGCACTAAAATTAACTATATAGCTTACGTACTATAATAGTAAACATGGTTACTAACAGCTACTATATTAAATACGAATACAAGGCTTATATAACTAAAAAAAGATATAACGCTAACAACCTTAACTCCTAAATCGAAGTGCTTTATACTTTAATTTACAGCGTGTTTAAAATGGAGAGTCTTCGCCGGCAAAGCTTTCTATTTTAATGACGACTTGTTTAGCACTACCGGGTCTTGTTGATCGTGAAGACGCCAGTGTGAGCGGTAATGACCTCTGATTAGGCCAATGTTAACCAGCATGTCAACACTACCATTAGAATTGTCGACTAAGTCAACCTAATATCAATATACTCTAAATGTTGGGTTGGATTGGGCTGGGTTAGTAGGAGCCTTGGTTGGTATAAATGTAGGACATGTAGCATTCATCTGCCTACTATAAAAAAACTTATAAAGAAATTCGAATTGCAATAGTTTTCACCCCTATTTGGCCAAGTGAGAGGCCTACGGCTTATATATTTGAGTAGCCTCCCCCTCCTTGCCTAATTACGTCCCATCTTCATTCTTATTATAGCTGTCTAGGTATCCTATAATTAAGAGGTCAGGTGAATGCGGGTAATCTGAAAGCTGAAGCCTCATACAGAGTCTTGCAGTTGCATAAATATATGGCCGGAGGTTTTCGATTGAGTTATCAAATTACTATCGGATTCAACATTTATAGTCGCATATTTGACTAGACAGGTTCGCCAACTACCTGATTTTGGCAGGTGCCTTTCGCCAAACATTGACAGGAAACACTCATTTGGCTTCCAGCAGCCCGCCCTCAATGATTTCGTCTTGTTCCTCTGGCAGAGTCAGACTTGGTAGACAAACCCCTTGCAATCTTGTCTGGCCGCAAAATATGCTAGCCCACCTGAAATACTCGGCCCAAGTCCCTCTCTTGATATCCGCATCAGCATTTTCCGGCATACCCCAGGTCATCGCAAGTGGCACCCTTGCGCCGGGCTGCCAATGTCCTTGACTATACTTGGCCATACTACAGTTGGCCAGGACACACCCGACATAGTCAGCGGCAGCCTTTTGCTTGGGATCGGTCTCGATATGCTCCGGCTCAAATGAGAGCGATAGCAATGGAAACAGCTCGTCCTGCAAAAGCATCTCGTGGGATTTCCACACCTCATCTACCGTGTCAAGCAGATGAACGTGGCGCCGGTAATATTCCGGGCCGTTCCACCCCGTTTTGGCGTCTTTGAGTAGTCGTACGCGCTCATATGCCATATTGAAACCCAAATAGTCTGTAGTAATTTTGAGATCGAAAACACCTGCCCCTCCCAGATCGATAGTGCGGGGATGGTCGTGTTCCTGCTCTTCCGGCGGCACGATCAGACCAAGCGGCTTTAGGAGCGGGTGCTCGTGTAGACCAAAACAGTTAGTGCGCCCATCTTTCCAGAGCTCTAGCCACAGTTGCATCCAGCGCTCGATGAATGGGTTCCCCTTCCTCGCACCAATGAAGCCGGTCAGGCATTGGCCGATGAATTTGCGGGACTGGAATAGCGTGACGCCCACCTCAAAGGGGGATGCGGGATCCTCCAAATCTCGCCAGAAGATATCGTCGAAGTTTCGAAGCAGAATCGACCCGACGTCCAGCCAGACGCCACCATGCAAGTACAGCAGGGGCAGCCGGGCCATATCACTGGCATGTTGACCCTTAGCAATCCCGTCCATAGTCCCGCTCTTGAAACACTCTGGGAGATATTCCGGCGGCACAAAGTTCTGCACGTTTGTGGATGAGCCAGGGACCATGTCAAGCAGCCGAACATCCCAGGAGGGGCCCTGACGGCGTATCCAGCCGAGGACGTTGCGCTGAGTCCACGGTCGCATGTTGTCAAACCCGGCATTCCAAAATGCCCATACATTTCGCTCGTGGCGTACCGGGACGGGATGTCTAAGCGCCTCGATGAGGTCTTCATCCGACCGCGAGTCGGTCTTGTCCTCCGGGATAGGTGTTATTCCAGGGGTGACTGGTCGAAACGACCTAACATTCATCGTTGAACCCATCTTGCTGGTGTGTAATGAGAGATTCTTAGAGAATGGGGAGTAAAGTTCAATTGTAGAAAGACCGCGCAACCCTTTTTGTAGGTTTCTGTGAGATATTAAAGTCATACGCTTCCAACAAGCTTGCCTTAAACTCACGGCGTCGATGGCATGACACTTGCCATTGCTTACATGTTGGGGAAAACCCGGTAGCTCCGAAATAACTGCATCCGGTACTTAGCTAACAGCTAAAAAAAGAAATCCTTTAGGACAGATGGCGTAGGTACCTCCCAGAGCCTGCTGCTGAAGGCCTGAGCCAGAACCTCGATCACCGCCTTACCCCTCATAAGAGCAGTACCTACCGAGGTAGGTTGCGGTGCGCGTAGTCGCAACTTCAACTCCGTTAGCTGTGGCTGCAGCATGCCTGCATTGGCCGGGGGTGGATCTCCAGTAGCAAAGCATTCCCCTTAAAACGCGGTTATTTGCGGACCCGTGACAGCCTTACGGACTGGCTTGCATGGATACCAGTATTTCAGCTACGGCAGGTCTGGTCTGGACCGGGAGATAGGCACAGTGTACCTAGGTAGGCAGGCACGGCCGGTAGAATCCTTCCACCGCTACACCCCCGGTGTCTCTCTAGTTATCTCCAATATAAATTTCTCGGGATTCCGCAGCGCGTCCGCCAGGACGTACATCAATACACCTGCAATTGATCACCTCGTACGGAGTATGACATCGCTTATATCTGACAAAAAGTACTATACAGCTACCTACCTACCGTACCCCGGTTCACCTCCCTGCGCGCTTAAAGCTGACATGCATTGTCATCATATGATATTTACTTTCTCACCGATCTGCGTGCAGCTCACAGATTGCTACGGAAACAGCCGTGGTCAAACGAGAAATATGTTTTCGTTTTCTACCAAGTAGCTACAAGGAGTATGTCTGCTCTGTAGCCTGTGCTACATAGGGGTTACTCAACCTCACACTCCTGGGGCCGAGCCGACCCAAGCCGAGTTACTCGCCCTCCCAGACAACCTCGAGAATAGCAAGGGCAGCTCCCCCAACCGAGACACAGCAAACAGTCCCGAACCGGGAGTCTGCTGCGCTGAATATGTCTTGCCATTCGGCCATGGTGCGCAGCCGCGAATTGTTCGTTGTCAACATCAGCATGTCGATAAAACTACGCGGCAAAGACAGTTCAGCGCTTGCTTGCATGCAACCTCGGACACGGGGATTGGGGATTTCTAACATACCTGGTATCCCGCTCGAGCGTCAGCGGCAAGGATCCAGGCGGCGCACTCAAGCTCTCATTCACCACAATTCGCGCCCCCTTGCGCAGCACAGGTACCTGTGCCTGTAGAATCCTAACAACGTAGTGGTCCGGCCAGTCGTGGAACACCCAGCGGAACAGATAGGCGTCCGCCGCCGCCACAGGCTGTGTTGAGAAGAAATCGTATGCCTGGTATCGAACGCCATTGATCGGCCATGCCTGCTCCGCTGCTGCCACGATGTCTGGCAGGTCCTCAACCACCATGTTGAGCCGCGGGTGCGCTTTGCTGAGTGCTCGGCTGACATAGCCGTCTGCACCACCGACGTCCACCACGATGCCTGCGCCAAGCGAGCCCCAATCGTAGCCCTCAACAAGGTTGGATACCGAGTATCCCGGTACGCCCGCCGAGTAGAAGCGCATCGCCTTGCTAAACTGGTCGGCCTTGGAGGGCTGCGTGCGCAGGAAGTCGAACATGGTCTTGTCGGTGCCGTGTGCTAATGCAAATCCCTACTCGACATCAGCTTATGTAGATATGATCGGCTTTCCAGGCGCCGCGTACTGTGTGGTTGGGCTCTCCATCTTTGAAGCTATCCAGCGCATCCGCCGTCTGCTCACGAATCAGTAAACGGTCAACGCTCGCGCGATTCAGTCGATAGCGGGAGGAAGGAATACGCACTCTGGCAAAGGAGCCGTAGAATTCGTTGAACGACTGGCCCAGCCCAGCGCGCACAATCTCGTCGGTAGCAAGCTTCTTTGACCCGGCGGAATGCGCTATGAAGCCTTCCTGCGGCTCCACGAAGAGTCGATGGAAGGACATGGCGTAGCGCATAATGCGTTTTAGGTCATTGACGTGTAGGTCTGTGGCTTCGGCTAGCTCCGTGAACGAGATTGTGCCTTCTATGGGGACCTTGCGGGCAATGTCATGGCGCGAGATGATTTGTAGGCTGGTGCCATTGTACTGCCGCCGTGTTAACTTCTTTCTGAAGTCCGTTCAGGATGCACACCTTGGGTATCATGCAGGTGATAGGCCCCTGCAACAGGTCCAACAGCTCTTGGAGAGCATCAATCGCAGTGCTGCGCGCGTGTTCTGCCTGTGGTGAGAGGTTCAGCGTTATGGGCCCATCCGTGTCGAAAGACGGGAACGGTAGGCCATTCTGGTCAAGGTAGTTGGTGATAGTGCTGGTGTTGGCACCGATAGTAGCCGCCAACTGGTCGATACGCGAAGCCATAGCTGTATCGTAAGGAAAAGTAGAGTGACACTACACTTGCAATAACCAACGATGAATGTATTATTCATGAATAAATGGATAGATGGACAAATTCACTCTTCAGGGCATCCCGTATGCTATCTACATTTGCATTCCATCACGGCGTGGAATCGAAAATGAAACCGGACCCGTTGACCACCCGCCACTCCGCCGCCCACGCCTGGATCTCGCTGAAGTCGCGGCACTGCCTCCCGAACATGACATCGGGGTAGTGACCTGCATAAAAGGGCTCGATGCCAATGTCTGCGGCGCAGACCAGACTCTGCTGCAGATAGTCTAGGCAATGGGCAATATGGACAGGTTCGCGCACGCCCGCTCTATTGAACTCCTGCCCCATTGAGGCAGCATATGCGGCGTAGTATGCACGCCGAACCGTGTACTAATTCTCAAGCGATTACTAGACCGCCTCTTCACCGATTCAGATCGGAGGTCGCGGAAGTACTTACAAGACAATGCAATTGATGAAAGACGGCGATGACGGAGAGCTCCGGTGCCAAGGTGGGATGCTTGACGTAGCCGAGGCCATCTACCAAATATTCAGCAAAGTACATGGTATGTTGATTCGCAGCTTATTGCTCACCTGGGATTAGTTTGTCCCATGCAGGTTCGTGACTCCCGTTGGCCGGAGGTGCAGCCTCCATTTCGCGTAGGGTCATCACCTGCTGCCGTGATAGGCCAGTGAGGGGCACTGTGTGATATAATGTTACCACATCTAGAAGCACGTCCATGATAGGATAGAAAGCTACCTACGAGATGGAATAATGTCTGGAAGTGCTGACGGCTGTCGCCTGTGCGCTGCTATCCAACCGGCGCCGAAGCTGAGAACACAGAGCAGTGAGATAACGGCCGCCACGAGCCAAATGTTCGTCAACCACGTCGGGTTATCGTCAGTGCTATCCTCGCTGGTGCCGCTCTCGAGCCTCGAGTACCGCGGGCTTCGGCGCCATTGAGCGAACATGGTGGAGTTCGAGATACGTAAGACAGGAGTAGACCGAACGAATGATGGTTGAAGGAACAAGGGGCACGAAAAGGAGTACGAGTAAAGTTACGCATACATATGGATTGAGAGTGAACAAAATGACTAGGAACCAAGGCAGCATACAAGTTAGACTAGAGCCGTGGTAGAAAGGATGGGGAGTATCTTTATTGACTCTGGGCGTTCAAAGAACATCTGATCACCTCACAGCGATGTTTGGTCCAGATCGTAGGAGATACCGCCAGCTGCATAGTACTAAGTACCTATGCATGTAAGATAGGAGTGTAGCCTACCAAGTGGAGGTTGCAGTATACTACGCAAGAGGCAGCATTTATTTTCCCGCTAGCTTCTAGTAAGGCTTCCAAGGATGAGACTGACTACATTATTTTTACGTACTTCTACTTTTAGAGACTCTTAAATGAAACCAAACTATACCTCATCAGAGCTTTGCTGGCAACAACTGTGCTCTGACCTTTGTGATCGAATTAGTGTGCCTCCTCGGCCCTTTACCGTCTTACAAGTTAAAAGACGCTTTACAGTCCTAGCAAGTAATAGATCATCTTCGATTACGGTATGAGTATAATGAGTGTTGTTGAATTCAGGAGGAGTAGTAGCACCACTACTACACCGACGTCACATTGGTTTTGTGCCCGCGTCTCTCCTACAGCTGCCGGCTCCAGCAATGTTGCTCCATGCCTTGCCGGCATAATTACAGGCAACAAGTTACAGACAACAAGTACTCCTAGGACTTGAGCTCCCGCAGAACTCATCGCAAATAGGATAGATGATTGATTGCGCAGTCCGTCAGCACACGCTGTCGCCCACGGCCTCGAAGTCCATCCACTTCCTCGGAGCCTTAGACGTTCCGCTAATAGGCATCACCCACAGCTTCGAAGTCGACTTCCTCGGGGCTCTTGATACTGCGTTTATACGCATCGCCAACAGAGCCAAAGTCAACCGCGTCCGGGCTCAACGCATCTAGTTTTCTGTTAGTTGAGTTGATTATCTCGCTGTGTAGGTAATCCATACGGCTTGAACTTAGCGGCGCTGCGCTGGAAAGAGCACTCAACAAGAGCATGGACATGAAGGTGAAACGCATTGTGAAGATTTTGCTAGCCGTTTGGAACTTGTGTTTTGGAAAGATGACTTGCACCGAAAAGTAAAGTATATGTCGATGTCTCGTCTGTGTCGGGAATTTGACAGGATCAGGGACTGAATTAATATACGTCTTTTTGCTCAAGACACGCGCCCAATGAACTCGCCAAAACCTGGGGTGTTACAATGAGGCAAACTAATAGCCCCGAGGTTGCAGTAGAAAGGACATTGAGATCTATAGCCTGCCATTCATTGAATGCGGAAAGTCGCTATGGTCGCACTCTACGTACTGTTGAAAGTGAACTGTGCCAAGTACGTAGTAGTCACTCCATGTCGGGAGGCGGCACAGACATCCTGATCATGTACAGTATCATGAGATCTTGCACCTTCCTCATGAAGTCGCCAAGCTGAATGTAACGCTCATATTACGCTCATTTTGGCACGTATGTCCTAGGATCAGATCATCTAGTACGATGATGCTGCATCCATATGGAGCTGAATCCTTCCTTGCAAGGCGACGAATCGTCGATTTTCGAAGCGAACAGAACAGAACTATTTCCCGTTCCGTGGGTGCCATCCACCCAAGATAGAGAAATCTATGGATAGGATCGCAACGTGAGAAGGCACACACGTTGGATATCGGTAAGCAAGTCCTAGCGCCTTTTTTGGATTGTGCGAGCGAGGGCAAACACGCCCGGCATTATCTTTTGAGTTTCGGTAAATGGGATGCCGGATGCCGGGCTCTCCCCCTTTCTTTTTTCACGACTGTCAAGTGCTTGGTGTTGTGCACGCCCGACATGGAGTCTGCTGCACTAGGCGGTTTTTTGACAACAAGAAACTAAGTCATAGCCACCATATGCAGGTTAGGTGGACGACATCGTGATGCAATAAGTGTAGCAAGCCCGTACCAGCAGCCCACTCACTACACATTGATTTGAAAACATTCAAAAATTTTTTTTTCCAACGACTAGTTCATACTTGACCTGTGATCGTAACTATAATATCGTGGTATTGACATGTGAGTTCTATAGAATGGTTGCCCCGTAGTCGATGGCTCTCACACCGTCATCGTTATTTTCTCTACAAAACCCAAAGTGGTTCTTGAACGGTATATCCTCAACACTATCTCGATAACACGCCGTATTCTCGGCAGCCCAAGTACGCAGTTGGGCCCAGTCTTTACATTTATGGAGCTGTCCGTCGCCGGCCGTATGGTCGCCAAACGAGTACAGCGGCGTGTTGTCTGCGTTGCACTGCACGTTCTGCCGCAGGGCATCGAAGCAATGGTCGACATGCGACCCTGGGTGATATGTGAACGGCTTCCCATCAATTGCTTCCCAGAACGTCAACCTCATTATGCGCTACTCGAACATTAGTAAATGTCCTTTATCCTGTGTGTACCTGGCTGAGACACATACTATGCAGTGGAGCAGGTGGTATGCTTCGAGGAGATACACAGCTTTCGTCTTGTCTCCTGGGTAATAACCGCTCAGCGGCCAGCCCTGCGACGCCGCCCATTCTCGATCCACGCTCACGATGCCATGCGCTGGGTTGATTTCATCCCAGAGGCTGTCGGCGTCAGAGCGGTTTGCGGTGCTGTACGCTGTATTCCACCAGAACCTCTTATAGACGGTGTCGAGTTCGTCAGTGCGGGCTGTTTTGTCAGTGAAAATTTGGGTTGTTGTTCGAAGCGGATAGCATAATTACCTAGTTCAGATGGAGGCCGCTCTTGCGGTATCCAGAAGGGCCAGCTAAACGAGATGAGGTTTGTTAATATGAGAAGAGCAGCTACCCCGTACGTGATCCATTGTCTTCGCTGCCGTTTATGGTCTGTGTACGGTTCTTCTTCCGCGGCGTAGGAAAACTCTGAGAGTTTGGATAAAGGCTGATACGAAGCCATAATTAGTGGAAAGGATCGAAGTAAGAGACTCAAGATGAGACATCAGGCTTCTAGAGAAGCTGGGAGCGATAGGAAACAACCCGTTGCGAGAGGTATCGGCACATTTGTTGTCGTACTTCTATCAAGCACTGAGTGCGGCGGCTATCACCGTCAGATCAATAAGTACTCTGTAGCGCCACCCTGTCGCTAAAATGGAAAGCTTTGCCGGCGAAGCTCCATTTTAATACGTTGTAAATCAAAGTGCCAAGGCACTTCGATTTAAATACTACGTATATGTAAATATTCCCAGGGGGTTCCCCCCTGGACCCCCGAGTACTAGGGGCTACGCCCCTAGTTAAGCCTAGTATTCGGATTTGGAGATAGTGGCCTTTAGTGACCATGTTCACTATTGCAGTACGCAAGCCACACAGTCGATTTCAGTGCGAATACGTTGTGGTTGATGCCTCAAATAGACTCTGACCAATCAGCTGGTTGCAGAGTCCGTATGGGCTAATAGGAAGCCTGACCACTTTTATAGAGTTTTAGGGGGTCACCGTTAGAACTTCTCAAGCTTTGCCTTCCCTCACACTTAATTGTCGTTGCCAATACGTGTTCGGGAAAGCAAAGCTTTCCAACAAGGGTCTGCAGCTTAACCAGGAAGGAGTATATACAGGGTGTAGAGTCTAGACACATACTCAATCTTGGCTCGCTCCCCTGCTAGCGTCAAATCTTGCATACTAAAATCCTCCATCTTTTCCTGCATGGGTCAAAACTAATGCATTCCTTACCAGAATACCTAAGTCAAGTACCATGCTGCGAAGAGGCATAACACGGCATTCCCCCCAGGATGTCCCCTTTTTTCCCCCTCCCTGACCTCGGAGGATTCCGTACAGTTGCCGCAGAACAGAGTTGGAAAACGGCGACACTGCTCGTTTATCTCGCCTCGCAAGTACTCACATCGTTATTGTTACCTTCTGTCAGGGGACCGTATATCAGGTAATAGACTTTTGTTGTTGCACGAAGGGCTCCAAAACACCTTCTTTCGATGTCTCTAGCCTCGTGTAATGCCGTCAAGTAAATATGAGCACGAGGACGATCAGACCAGCGCGGAGCCTCTCTTAGAGACCACAGAGACAGGTGTCCCAGCCCTGTCGCCGTGCAAGCGGTATGTAGCAGCGACCATCTCTGCTGTCGTGTTCATACTCGTACTTCTCTTTCTCTGGGCTCTACGTGGCAACACCGAGAATAGCAACGGCGACGGAGCATGTAGGCAGCCCGCTGTCCGTCGCGAATGGCGGACACTGGGCAGCCTAGAGCGCCTTGAATATCTTCGCGCAGTCAAGTGCCTTTCGTCGACTCCCTCAACCGTCTGTAACGGAACTCTGCATGATGAATTCTCATACATTCACCGCAAGATCGGCGACTATTGTACGTATCGTATCGCCCTCTTTTCTCCTTTGACAGTTTTGCTGCTGACCTTCCAAAGCTCATGAAGCAGGCCCATTCCTGCCTTGGCATCGATACTTTATACACATCTACGAGGAAACGTTGAAGCTGCGCTGCCAATATGAAGGAACTCTCCCGTGGGCAGCATCCCCTGAATTCTGAATTCTGAATTCGATTAATGTTGTGCTAGATACTGGGATTGGACCCGCGATTGGGCGGATTTGACCCGGGCACCGGTATGGGATGCTACGGAAGGCTTTGGGGGAAACGGCAACGTGAATCTACCCACCACTGTAGGCCAAGGCCACTGTGTTCAAGACGGACCCTTTGCCGGTTTGCAAGTCCAATACTACAACGAGGACTGGAATCCGCATTGTCTATCGCGAGGCTTCCTGGCAGGAGAACTTCTAGACCATTTCGGAGCACAACGATTAAATACTAGCGCTATGGCGGCCGTGTTGGACGAACCCTACTATTACGGGTTCCTCCTAAAACTAGAAGACGGCCCGCATTCAGCTATCCCCATTATCGTGCGTGGGGACTTCTATCGTTTCACCGCACCTAATGGTATGTTTTCGACGTCTGCCTGCCTGGGGAATCCTGCTCATTATCGTGATAATTAGATCCCATCTTCTTCCTACATCACGGGCAGATTGATCGGCTCTGGTGGAAATGGCAGAGCGAAGACCTCAAGATGCGGGCGCTGGCCTACGACGGTCCATCAAGGCACAATTCGTCCATCGCGGCGCAGCTCACCGATCAGCTCGAAATGGCTGGACTGGCACCCGACATTCCAGTCAGCTCGGTAATGACCATCAACAATGGGCTGCTGTGTTACAACTACCAAGATTGAAAGTCACATTAAATAGAAAACACGGATTTCAAATGCAAGATAGCCTCGTCAACAGTGATGTCTACATAAGTGAAAATGAAAACCTAAACTAAAGCGTTTCAGCTCTACTAGCTCGCTAATACCAAGAATATCAAACTGAAGTAGTTCGTATTACACACATGATAAATTCAGAGACAGCCAAGGCATGCAATATAGCAAGCAGCCTTAGTTCATCCTCAACACGACCCTTGACGTTTCATAGCCCGCTCAGCACCTGTGCCTCGATACATGAACCTATAGCAATATACGGTATTGCTGGAAGATGCTAACAACCTCATTGGAGATATGCAAGACTGATCAAGTGATACGCCTATTGAGGTCAGGGCGGGCAATTATTTGGTTGGGGGAATCCGATGTTACATTGTCGCATAGATAACTCAAATGCACCCCCTGAAAATAGGAGAGCTGTCGACAAGGAGCCGAGCTACATGTCTTATTCAATACCTGCGCTTTAACCGAGAACTTTCACTAATACATGCGAGTACATGGGCAATCTATTTACCCCTCAGCGCCCTGTCATGCGTGAGTGCCGGTGTACCCGCGCCTCCCGGTCAGCCCATCTGTAAGAGTCTTCCACGAAGGAAGGTGGGGGCCATGTGATCTTTGCTGTTTCTAAGGGGGTGAGGATAGCCGCAAATATTCCGCTCAAAATAATAAGCAGTAAATTTACCGTTTAGTCTAAGGAGCCGCTTAATTTTATAGCGTTCGAAGCGTAAGCCGCTCGTGAGGTTGGACGGTAAATCTACCGCTCCGCAACAGAGGAACTCCAAAAGTTTAGAGCCCTGTAGTTTTTAAAACGTTCCGACTTGGCTCCGCGCTTGTACGAACGTTCGAATCCAGCTTTGCACGGAAACACGTTGGCTTATACTTGACTTGTGTTCTAAATAGCTTTTATATTATTAATCTAATTACAACGATAGTATATGTATATCCTTCATATTGAATCGCAGTCTAAACAAATAAATTATATAATATTTATTATAGATCTAAACGCTAATTTCTGGCTCGTCCGTTGATTTGTCCCCAGCGGCCCCAAAGCCTTGCCTGTCGCGGGTACTTGCCAAGCCATGTTTAGTTGGGGGATGTGACAGTACAACACTTGTTATTAATGCTATTTATTCTACTCTATATTCTATGCGACCTAGATAACATTCCACTAGCTTACATCTACTTACCAACATTCACACAAATCGGAACCCTCACCTCTCATCTATATATAATAAAGATACACTTTATCCAACTCACAATGAAGCCTACTGGAGTCCTCATGGTTGGCAGCATTCCCGGAGCCTCGCCGCAGGAGGTCTTTACGCGCTTGGCTACAGGGCTTCCTGGCCGCTTGATAACTGTACCGGACGGCGAAACCGGTGAGCGATGGAATTGGATTGGTTGGCAACTGGGACGCTTTCCTACTGTGGCCCGGCGAAATGAACTAGGAGGTACCCCGTTGCCTGATTCTGGATCTGGACTCCCGACCTTTACGCTTGAAGACATCGAACCAACAGGCTACGATGAGGCGGCGTTGTCGTCTTACGCCGAGTTCAAACGACTTCGTCAACAAAATATCATCCCGTCAAATGTTCGTTTTCAGATCTCCCTGCCTTCACCGTACAGTGTCTTGAATGGCCATCTGAAACCGGAGGCGTCTATTGCGATTGAGCCGTTATATGAACAACGTTTCGCGGAATCGATTGACCGTATTGTTACGGAAATTCCTCATGATGACATAGTGATTCAATGGGACTTATGCTTCGAGATGACGGCACTTGAGTTTGAGCATGGACGGCTTCTTGAAACACGGCATTCATCTTATTTCTCATCACCCAAAGGCCTGGTACATGGTCTTGTGGACCGCCTCGTACGGCTATCTGAGCGGATTCCTAGAGACGTAAAAATTGCCTTCCATCTCTGCTACGGCGATCTTGGGCACAAGCATTTTATCGAACCCCAAGACACGTCGCTCCTGGTCGAGCTCGCCAACGCCCTGCTCGCCCGCGAGACCTTGGGCCCGCGAACTGAATGGATTCACCTGCCAGTGCCAAAGGGGCGAACGGATTCTGAATACTTCTTACCTCTGACAGGTCTCAAGCTTGATAGCTCTGGCTCGAAATCGCCTTACCTATATCTTGGTGTGGTGCATGCCAATGACGAATCTGGGACAAAGAAGCGCATCGAGACTGCACAGGCTAGTATTCCGTTCCCCTTCGGCGTGTCTACAGAATGCGGTTTAGGCCGAACTCCGCCTGAAGAGATTGACAGTGTCCTACGGATCTGTACGGAGGTCACTGCAGAGCACATCTTAGAGGATCTATAAGCATGTGGTGCACGGTCATGGTACTAAGGCAGCCGCACACAGAACCTTACCTTGCTTGTCGTCATTAGGTTGAACCAGAAGCATAGCCGGTAGCGCAAACCGCCAAGGCTATGTTAATCATGTAAGCTACTCGTCTGGAAATTTACGGGGGATAAATTCGCTTAGAGAAATTCGAGGGTTGTTCTCATAACAGGCAATTAGAGCAAACATTCATCTTGATGTCTTCTAGCCCTCCAACATGCCTCGTAGTAGTTAGTAGAACCGATGAAATCCAAGGGGGAACCTTCCGTTAGGCGGGAGTCAACAGTATCACTTCGATTTGACTGCGCCGTACGTAGGCTTGGAGCAGTTGTGGTAGTGGTATAGTTGCATAACTGTAAATGCGGTTGTGCGGCGTTACCCAACGAATAAGGAAGCGACCTCGAGAGGGTATGCCACATTCACAAGCCTGGATTACGGTATATCGTTCAAGGAGACCGAGACGTGTAACACAGCATGAGGAAACAACCTCGCTTCCGTCATCTATAAGCATGGGGACATCTAGAACGGTCGATTGGCACATTTCTGACAGAACTTTTCTCTGGAATTTAGGGAGCACAGTCGACATCACTACAGTTCGTAAGCTGATCGCATCAATTACGCGTAATACTGCAATGCACCTATGAGGCGAGGATAGTAGTAATGAATGCTGATGAAGTGTTTAGTGACCATTCTGTAGTTCCATGAAATGAAACGTCGCGTATGCAATCAGACTCCCTTTAACAAGTCAGCTTCCCTTTAACAAAGTACTATACAGTATGCAACGAACTACTCCTCCGGGACCGAAAGGTGAGGGAAATGGTGTAAAAGAGGACGAAGTAATGCAACGTACTGATCCTTCGGAACGGAAAGGGCGGTGAGGTGGTGTGGACTAGGTACAGGGAGAAAGATGCAGAGGTTGTTCGAAAGGCCAGTTATCCGCCCCCATGTTGCATTCATTATTACCTGTGCATCCAGACATCAGCCACCGGGGGTAAGACCCATATCAAGCCTGCCTACCATGTGGCTTCACACCCGGGGTAGGAATGGATGTTACAGTGCTCACCTGACAGACAAATCCTATTCTCTAAAACCCGTATAGCATCAATCTTCTCGAACACTGAAGGTCCCAACCGCCCTGTAACCCCCCTTTCTCCAGGCCTCGGCAGCATCCGTACCAACTCCTCGCAAAGCCGGCAAACGGTTGATCAGGTAATCGTACGATGACAAGATTTTCAATTAGGAAATGATAATCTAGTTAAATACCTTTTTTACCTTTCAAACTATCAACGATAGTGAAACCCAATCACAGATTGATATTCGAGCTTTAAGTTAGTGTGTGTGCATACTTAATCAACTTAACACACAGGCACGGCAAATCCTAGTATGAGCACTAGTCCTCACTACCGGACCCCCGACAAGGTTGAATTTACAGGACTTTGGTGGTCTTATGACGACTTCGTGTGTTTCACTTATCCACCATGTCGCTATCACCAGAAGAGATCGAGTACTTCAAAGAGCATGCGAGTGATAACGTACAAGGGAGCCTCATAGGAAGCTACACCGCAGGCTTGACACTAGCCTACATTTTCGTGGGATTGCGTGTCTGGGCTCGCCGGGCGGAAAAGACATCGTTCAGCCATGACGACTGGCTGATTATTGCGGCGCTGGCGCCGTTGTCAGCGTACGCCATCGCAGGCTGGGCTGCGGTCTCCATTGGCGAGGGCAGGCACATCATTTTCGTCACCAACACAGCTGTCTTCGTTCAAACCTACGTGACAGCTATCGTGGCATATTCGATATGTGTTGTCCTGACCAAGCTCTCCATCCTGTGCTTCTACTGCCGCCTCTTCTTCCCCATCAAGACGCTGTACTATATCGCTTGGGGCTTCGGCATCTTTATCGTGGCCTATAATTTGGCCCTCATCTTCGTCACCGCCTTCGAGTGCGTTCCGTTGTCTTCGCTGTGGACGGGGGCTCCGGCAACATGTTTCGATACTCTGCCGCCGTTTACTACCCTTGGGTAAGTCTGCAATCGTCGCTGCGACTCAGCAAACATTCTAACTTGGCCAGCATCGTCAATGTGGTGACTGACGTTGGTATATTGGCATTGCCCATTCGTCATGTCCTCCTGCTTCATTTATCGCTCACACGACGCATCCAAGTGTTGGGAATTTTCTTGCTAGGTGCTGTGGTGTGCGTGTTTGGCATCATACGCGTGGTCACTCTGGCGCAGGCGCCGCCGGGCGATCCAAGTTGTAAGTAGCGCTTTACCTTCAACGTCCCTTAATTACTTCACTGACCTTGTCATTACCTAGACAACCAAGCGTTGTCTGGCCTATGGTCTTTCTGGGAAATCGCCATTGGCATTGTAGCTGCCTGCCTACCGACCCTTGCAGTTCTGGCTACCAGATCGCACCTCTCCAGAGTCTCGGCCTCTGTCGTCCACCTGATGTCCCTCACTTTTCGTCGCTCCCAGGGCGGCGGCAGTGGTAACAATACGAAGGTTGGAGGACACAGCGCTCGCGAATCCCGAAACAACGAAAACGAATGGGAACAATTATCCGAGTGGTCCGTAGCAAGAGGCACAAGTGGCGACTCGAAGAACCCTATGCACCAAGGTCACGGCGACGCGTCATCATTCGTCGCCGGCAGTCTTGTTGAGCGCGGCGAGAGGAGCGAGGTAGTTCACGCGTTTTGATAGATTGAAGCATACTTAATATTGGTTCTAATTTCATCTCCACTGTTATAATCGCTAAGATAGTAACCTGAGCATAAAACTGGAGGTTGAACTTGTATAATATTATCTTCAAAACGCTAAATTCCTTTAAGCGGCTCGCAGCTCCATGCTTCCTCTTCATAGCTTATATAATTAATTATATAAATTTTTAACTATGATTTCATAGCTTGCCCTATATCGTTAAATCTAATAATAGAGCTATATATGTATAATTAAAGCTAAAAATATAAAAAGGTTTAATTTTATCATGAAAGGTTAATACTTTTTATGTTAATCCCTAGTAGCACCGGCTAGATTAGGTGAAATGAAAATAGGAGGCGTTTCCTAACCCCATACCTAATCATGTAACCTCACATTTCCCTCCCTAACACGGCTGGCCAAATGGGAGATATAGTACCCGACAATAACATGTTCGTTTCATCACTCCAATGAAGTCGTGTTCGCAGCTAGGTGGGTTATTAAACAGTACTCGCGAAAAATCGAACGCACATTCCCCGAATGGTATTTCGCTCGTAAGGGTTTGCCGATTCGCGATTCGGTATGTATGTCTCTTAAACTCTAAAGCCGCCAAGTAGAATAACAGCTATTCTTTAATTCTTGCAAAAGAGTCGTTCTTGAATATCCAGCCCGTGCACTTGGGTTGAAGAGTCACAATCTACCTGTATCTAGGTGTCCGGAACGCCCGTTCTTCATATAACACCATTAATCAGGAGTCATGCTTATGGCCTGAGCCAGCGCCGCACACAGTCAAGTCAAGTCAAACAAATCGCTTTAACTTGATTTAACTTAATTAACACCCAAAATCGCCTTATTTAACTAAATCAAGCGTTTAGCTTACTTAACTTAAGCAATTAATTAGTTAAACAAACTAAGTAAATAGATTTAAAGGTTAGTAGTTTTTTTTTTTTGTATTACTGCTTATAAAACGTAATTAGTTTTAAATAACCTTAATAATAACACGCGTAGTGTTATTCGCGTAAGGGCTAGGCTAGGTGTAGGTAGAAGTAAGTATATATAGCTAGGTGTAGCTAGGTGTAGCTAGGTATAGCTAGGTGTGGCTAAGTGTGGCTAGGTGTGGTTAAGTATAGCGTAGGTTATTAATAAGAAATTTTTACTACGAGAGAAATACTTAAATAAATAAGTATATACGAAGTATTTTTTATTAAATATACCTTATAAAAAATAAAAAAAAATATAAAAAATTAATTGCAATTAATTATAAATATTTACAAATAATAAAAATCTTTACTTTGATTAAGCAAGTAATTCTAAATCGTTATTTTGTTTTAACTGGTTAAGTTACTTATTAGTCAATCAAGTATTACTTTAACTGTGTGCGGCGCTGAAGGCAGACACGAGCCGCCAGTGACAAGCATCTGGTGAAATTTGAGGCGAGTCTTGTCCGTCCCAGCGCAGACGTCTTTATTTACCGAAATCATCGCAGCAGTAGTGGAATGTGAAAGCCGGGTCTCTTTGGGGAAGCTGCCGGCGATGATGAACTTGCAGAAGAAGCGTTCGTGTTCAATCTCGCTACGATAGGGGCGGAACCACCGGCGGTAGATGTAATTGTGTAGCACCACATTCAATAAAAGATGGCTTTTGCCCGCCAAGATGTAGATCGGCACTGACTTGTTGCATGTATCACGCATATCGATGAGGTCCATCTCACGCAGTGGATTGCCAATCTTCACGCCGTACCCACGTACTACGCCGTACCGATACATCATGGCGCGATGTCCTCCCTCCGCCCCCGTGCGCATAGCCCACAGAAATTCTTCTCGTGTCAACTGGGTAGACGACGGCGACTCTACAAGTGTGGAGAGCCTCTCGATGGACGATTTGCGTCGCGGGGGTAGTGGAGAAGCCATGGTTTGCTGGAGCAAAGAAGGTAGAAGATGGATCGACGGTGCGTGGTTGGAGAGAAGAGTATCAATTGACCGCGCTCCAGCAGGTAAGAAGTGGGAATGTTGACGAAGGCTGAGTTGCGCGCCGGCGTGATAGAAGGCCCTCTACCTGAGATATAGGTAGGTCAGCTAAGGCAGGTCAGGTACCTTAAGGTTAGAACTTGGAAGTTAGATAATAATCAGTAGGGGAAACCAAGGACCCCTCGGCTCTCTACCCTACCTAGTAGTTAGCCAATAAATCTCTACAGTATAGCTTCAAACCACTGTGCCGTCTGAAGAGTAGTCTAAAATGGCCAAACTATCCATAATGAAAGACGGCAATCTGGGGTGCTCCAGCAAGCAGTCGGGCAGGGATGAAATCTAAATAAATCCCTATGGGAATTTCAGGCCTCCGTATGTACATGTATGTGTGTGCGCGCTCGTTTGGTTGCTCAAGCCGAGCTTGATCGGGAGAGAGGAGGTGATGGGTAAAGCCGCTGAAGAGCTTCGGGATGCTCGGGGAAGCTGCTCAAGGGGGCTGTCGGAGGCAAAAGGGGGTCCTAGGGGCTTGTCAGCCCGTAATTATGCGTATGTATTCGTAGGTAGGTCTTCAAACTACTTGCCAGTCCGTACGCGTGGATCTTCAGTCTATGTCCTTCTCTTAGATTAAAGTGCTTTGGGACTTCGATTCACAGCGTATTTAAAATAGAGAACTTCGCCGGCAAAGCTTTCTATTTTAGCGACGACTTGCTTGGCGCTACCGGGCATTTTTTACGACAACTCAGAGTTGACCATCATCGCGGCTGCTGGCGAAGATACTCACTACGGTCTCCCTGGCATCCGTGCAAGGAATCCGGCTCAACCACGCGAAAAAAGTGAGCGACTACTACCTGGTGTCGACCATGATCGATCCAGTGTGCAACGTTCTTAAATCAAAATGGATGACACGGGCGTGGACGTATCAAGAAGGCATTCTCTCGCGCAGACAATTGATCTTCACTGATGATCAACTTTATTCCAAGTGTAATTAGTCGCATGCTAGTATTTTTCAAGACGCCCATTTATGGCTTATCCTCATACTGGGAACCCCCTTAAGTACCCTCCCTAGCCTCTCAACCAGTTTGTGCCACAACTCCCCTTGCTTTCGGCTGGCCATTCGATATTTATGGGCTGGCTGTGCTATGATAAATACATTTAAGTCTTCTTTTACTGGGTTCTGTCGCTTGAATTGAATGTAGCTGGAAATTTAGACTATCGCCAGTTGGGCTAATTATACACTCAAGAGCGACAGCTTTCGACTAACAGATTAGTAAGCTATAAACTATAAATCTTCGGTGTTATAAACTATAAATCTTCGGTATTATAAACTATAAATCTTCGGTATTATAAACAGTAGAGCGGGGTATGGCAGTAAACATTCTACTATACTGTCCTTCCCATTCTACACCACACTCGCCATATATTCCAAGCCAAGCCAAGCCGTGACGAACGCAAAACAACCATCACCAATTCACAACTCTCAGAAACCGAGACCATGGATCCACGATCGATTTCTCCAACCCGCGATCCGCCTACGTTTGATGTACAAGCCGAGTCAGCATCCGACACGCAAGAAAGAATGAAACGCGTTCGAAATACTAGCCTACAGCTACAAGGAGAAGCCTCTCTGATCCTCAAAAAGCTGAAGCGGTCTACCGACGACTCCCAGGATTACTGGCACAAGCTTTCGAAAATACATGATCTGCGAAGCCAAATCAAAAACTATACAATAGAGGGCGAGAAAATCGAATTTCTTGCTCGCGGCGGTACCGAAGAGACCTTTAGAGACCTTAATTCCACTATTAAGCTTACGGAGGCAATGGAAGCGCACAAGAAACAGAAGTTGCTATTTGAGGAACACAACCAGAAGCTTAAGTCCTCGAACCCAGCCCGCCGTGTTTGGATGAGCATGTTCACATGCAGTCGTATCGGTCTCAATGTATCCAAGGCTGGTGTTGGAGCTAGGGAGCGTTCAGATCAAAGAGCTTTCAAGAAGAATATTTTGAAGGACTACAACTTGGAGCCTGATCATCGCGACAAGAGTAAAAGAGGTTTAGTCTGGAGCGTCGCCCACGGCGATTGGGTGTTAAATACCCAACTTACAGCCGCCCATATATTTCCAGTATCCTGGGGCCAAAAGATGATGACGGAGATGTTCGGCGACGAATGCAAAGATGAGTTGTTCTCGTCGCACAACGGCCTCCTGCTGCCTGACATGATCGAGAAAGCTATGGATGAATGGGCTATCGTTATTGTCCTGGACCTACCAAATGACCCCAGTACTAACGAAATCGAACCTTGGATTGCGTCCGTACCAAGGGAGTACAAATTCCGTGTCTTGGACCCAAATCACCCCGAGTTGAACCAACGAATTTCGGTGTTGGACGACGACAATCGCCTCGGCAGAGATTTGGATCAGTCACGGCTAGTCTTTCGGGGCGACTTTCGGCCTCGTGCCCGATTTCTCTGGTTGTGGTTTGCTTGTGCAATGCTCAAACGTTTCTGGAGCTCGCCTATTCACAGAGGACCAGAGAAGCTCACCGCACAATTCGGCAGGGGGATGTGGGCAGCGCCGCACACAGGCAAAATAATATTTTGATTGATTGGTAAATAACTTGGCCAAACAAAGTAAAATAATAGATTTAAAATTATTTTAAAACAAAATAAAGATTTTTATTGCTTATAAGTACTTAATAATTAATTATAAATAATTTTTTTTATTTTTTTTTATTTTTTATAAAATATTTTTAATTAAAAATATATACGGAATACGAAGTAACTACTTAAAAAGTAGTAGAAATTTTTTATTAATAAGCCCCGCTATACCTAGCTATACCCAGCTACACCTGGCTACACCTAGGTACGCGTACGGGCTAGTAGTCTAGAGGCCTACTTACCTACCTACGAAAACCTACGACGACCTACTTATAAAGACCTATAATAACCTACCTACGAAGACTTACGAAGACCTACCTACGAAGACCTACGCGTACGTGCTAGCAAGTGGTTTAAAGACCTTAGCTACGCAGACCTACGCGTACTAAGCCTCGAATCTACTTATTTGATTTATTTGGATAATTAATTGAGCTAAATTAAATAATAAATTTGGCCAAACAAGTTAAAACAGCTTTTTTTCGACCTAAACAAGGCAAAATAAAGTAAAGGCGATTATTTTGTCTTGTTTTGTCTGTGTGCGGCGCTGGATGTGGGCAACGTCTGGGCCTTACATGAGAAGAGACTTTGTTTTAGGCATAATGGAAGAGATGGGCCACGAGGTTGCTAATTTCATGCTTAAGGGTGCTATGCCGAGTCTCGTAGAAGAGGACAAGGTGCCCAATAAGGCCGTGGCAGCGATGTTGGCAAGCCGCATGGTTGAAGTCTGCGAAAAGGGGGAGGATGATGGAGACGAGGATGATGGATACGAGAATGATGGAGATGAGGATAATGATAGAGACGAGGATAACGAAAGTGGCGACGAGGAAGATTCATGGGATATTTTAGCATATAACGAACGGTTGTTATGCCTGAGTTTTTCGCGAAGGAGGTACGACTAAGTAAAACGAAGGTTTCCTTGGTCTAGAATTTTAGCTGGGAATTCTCTGTGGCCTAAATAGGAAATTTTACTTTCCTATTTGGGAAGACCCCTGCAATTATCGGCTTCCGTCGCATGCACGCGGCTTAAGCCACCTAGGGCAAGCCACCCCCCTAGGCCACACACAGGCTACGCAGGCAAGCCACCCACCCCCCTAGGCCACGCAGGCAAGCCACACAGGCTACGCAGGCAAGCCACCCCCTTAAGCCACTTAGGCCACCTAGGCCACCTAGGCAAGCTACCTACTTAAGCTACCTAGGCTACGTAGGCTGCGAAAGCGTGGCTTGTGTGGCTTGCTTGCGTGGCCTGTGTGGCTTGCCTGCGTAGCCTATGTGGCCTAGGTGGCCTGCGCGGCCTAGGTGGCCTAGGTGGCCTAGGTGGCCTAGGGGGGTGGGTGGGCCTGCAAGGGCTGCAAAGGGCTGGCAAGGGCTGGCGAGGGCCTACAAGGGCTGGCAAAGGCTGCCAGGGGCTGCCAGAGGCTGCAAGGGGCTACGTGGGCTGCGTAGGCTGCGCGGGCTGCGTGGGCTGCGTGGGCTGGCAAGGGCCTACAAGGGCTAGTAAGGGCTGCGTAGCCTGCGTAGCCTAGGGGGGTGGCTTGCCTGCGTAGCCTGCGCGGCTTAGGGGGGGCTGGCAGGGGCTATGAAGGGCTGGCAAGGGGCTGGCAGGGCTGGCAAGGGCTGGCAAGGGCTGGCAAGGGCTGCAAGGGGCTACGCGGGCTCCGTGGGCTGCATAGGCTGCGTAGGCTACGTGGGCTGTGGCTTATATAGCCCAGGGCGGCTTAGGCAGCTTTATAGCTAAAGCTTTTAAAAACTCAAGCTTTTTTACCTTTAAGTTAAAAGGGCCTTTAGTATAAATTTAAATATATAAATTAAAAACAAATAATATAAAGTTTTAAAACTAATTTTATTAAATATTATATTTAATATTATTTTAAATATATATAAAAAAAATTAAAATAAATAAAAATAATTTTAAAAATATAATATTAATAACTTTATTAATAAAATATATATAAAAGTTTTAATAAATTATTTTAATTTTTAAATTTTATTAAATTTAATTTTATTAAATTAATTATTTAACTAAAAGCTTTTTTAACTTAAAAATTAAAAAAGCTTAAGTTTTTAAAACTTTTTATTTAATAAAACTTTTATTATTATTATTATTTATTATTTATTAATTATTATTTATTATTTATTATTTATTAATTATTATTTATTATTTATTATTTATTAATTATTAATTATTATTTATTATTTATTAAATATATATAATATTATAACTAATAATTAAAATAATAACTAAAATAATAACCATATAAAATATAAATAATTTATTAGCTTTTTTTTTAAGCAGCTATAAAAGCTTAATAAAAAAAATAAAAATATACTAGCTATTTTTTAAATAACCGCGTTATTTACTTAAAAAAAACGTAAGTAAATCTTTATTAAAAAATAAAACTTAAGCTTAAATAATTAATATAATCTGTTTAACCAGCTAATAATTATTATTATTATTATTTATATTAAATTTATTTATTAATTATTATATTATTTATAAAAAATATTTTTATATAAATTTAATAACTAGTTTATTTTTTATATTAATTATTAATTTAAACTTAATAAATTTAAATTTATATAAAAATATTTAAAATTAAAACAAA